>JAUKPT010001429.1:0-15351 GCA_032273505.1 Nanomia bijuga
GGTTTTAGAATCTGTTTTTTTTTCAGAGAAGTAAGTTTCTCCTCCATGAAGGCTTATTTGAAAACCATGGGCTAAATGTATTTAATTTTTTGTGGGTTGAGTCTAGTGGATAACTTGCTATTAAATATCAACAGAAGTAATTAAAATGAGAGACAGACTATATGTTCGGAGGTGTTTAGTTGGTAGTGATTTTAAGCAGAGAAAGATTCAATCAAAGCATGACAACAAGTAAAAACAAAATGAACAATAATAATCATAACATTACGCATCGGCATCAATTCTAGACTGGTCATTTCGGAGCTCGTCAAGTATATATTCGACATCTTCAAGTTTGTCAATTTTATGGAAGTAGTCTCCATCAAAAGTTTCCTTTTCAATGAAATGTCCCCATATGTATATTATTAAAGACAACATCAACAAGTGGATTCTCAACGCGCAACGTGTAGCATGCTTTCAACAACTTTCTTCACTTGTCTATTAAAGATAGTGTAAGACGAAGAGATTTATTTTTGCAAACCTTTCGTTTGAGGTAGGTCTTATACCGCGCCGAGTGGGATTTAAATCTCACGTTGATATTTTGTTGTTGGAGACCTTTTTTGTCCTTTTTAACAGGACCTACACGATGTGTTTTGTCGAAATCGTTGGTTACCGATTCCCACATTCCGAGGTCTTTTTCAAGTACCTTTTTCATCGCAGATTCAAGATTTGAGTCAATTATTTTAGGTGAAAAACAATTGAAAATAAGACAGTTTCTTCTTCCATACTGTTCAAGTCTATCGATTTCCATATAGAGAGCATTATTCACTCTGCTCTGTACAGCGCACTTGTCCTCGTGTTTTGCCAAAGAGGTTTTTAGTATGGAAACTTCCTCTACAAGATTTCAAGTTCCTGTTTTAACTGGTTAACCTCATCTCTAAGTTGTTGAAAAGTATTCGGTTGCGAGTGATTCCTTGCTACGCTTGAAGATAGACTATAATTGTTTCTGTTCAACTTAAGCTTCTGTGTAGATGGAAATTTCTTTGCTGGAGTTGACATTGTGACTGATATATTTATGTAGGCATGATATTCTGAATTAAGATTGATATATGATTGTAAATGTATCTTTATTTGTGATATTTGTAATAATTGGAAATTGTAAAATGAATAATCTCAATTGAGCGTCCCTTTCTAGATTGGAGGGCCGGTGCGCTCATTCATTATTTCTACCTTTTGGGAGATTTTAAAGATTTTTGAGATTTATAAGATTTTTAAGATTTTTTAAAAGATTTATAAGACTTTAAGATTTTCTTAAAGATTATTTTTGAGATTTTAAGTTTCTTTTTAGGTAATGACCAAGTTATTTGCCCAAGCTGTGTGTACCGTACTTGATGGATCGAGACTGATACATTTTACAGCATCAAGGATGTTCTCACGTGCAAAAAGATAAAATGAGTATTCTTCTTGCCAGAATGATAATTCGTTACCAATACCAACTGCATCAACCATGTCTATCATGTCGTTTGAATACTTAATCTGGCAACCAAGCATTTAAAGCACCTGTCGATGCTTCCCCAGGCTGTGTGAACTATACTTGTGATGGATCAAGACCTATACTTTATACAGCAGTAAGGATGATCTCACAGTATAAGCCAGAATTCTTTTAACGAAAAAGTTGTTTGTATTCTGATATCTTTATCACTTTAACAGATATGTATTTCCTGTCTGCCAATTCCAATACGTCTGCACTTAGGTTTTATCAACTGATCATACCCAGCATTACTTGCCACGGACTACTTGAACTAACGAACGTTCAACTCGAGATTTACGAAGAATTAGAGTAGGCCAGTTTTTAATGATTTTTTTCTTTTTAATTTTTCTTTCTTTCTTTTATTTCTAAAAAACAACATGCATTCTGCAATGGCATGAAATGAAGCCATATGCAGAAGCTTTCTAGAGTATTACAACAACTACTTTAAAAAAATATAAAAATATAAAATGATAAAAAAACATATACAATACATAACTTAAAAAGAAAATAACATACATAAAAAGAACGCCAAATAATAAATCAATAGTAAATGACAGAAATTGGGGCGTAAAAGGGGAATTGGCGAAGAATCACCAAGAGAACTACAGGAAACGTTTTTCCCCCTTTAGATATGTTATTGTTGCATTAATTATATTTTAGAGCCATTCGGAATTTGCAAAGTGGTTTAAATTCATAGGTGCTAGTATAGTTATTGTAGTTGCAGCTAGCTTTGCTCTTTGACGTGCATCATATAATGGACACGAGTTAGCTACCATAGTTGCTTAGGGCCTATGGGGGTAACACCCCCGCCAAACAATACTAATCCTCACCTGATTTTCAATAGATGAACCCCCAGCGTCACCCGAACTAAAACCACAAATAGAAGAAAATATAGAATAGTTATTATATGGTAAAATATTTGAGTGATAAATAAAATTAAATTCATCATAAGTCGGAATACTTGTCAACCCCCGCCATCTACTAACTACCTCCCTCTTTACTCAACTCTACAACTCTACCTAGTTCTTCGAACGTTCAAACCCTCTTCCTTTGAGAAAGGTTGCACAATTTAGGAAAGTTGGAGAGAGAATTTTTGGAAAGAGAATTTAACGGATGGGAGAGTTTAAAGATATCTTGGCATCTTTATATCGAGGGGTAAATCACTCTCTGAAATAGCGTACGACATTGCTGAAAAAACTATTGGATTTTTGGAATTTTAAGTGAAAAACAATAGAATTTTCTTGAGCAGTGTAAGAGATTTCTGGTGAGTGCTTTGAACTTCGCTTTTTATATGTTTCGCAGAAAACAGAAATAAACTTTTGTGGTTCCTTCAAAAGTTTTAAAGAATGTCGCCCTTTAATCTCGAAAGTTTCAAGATTTTAACCAGGCCCGGATCTGGAACAGAATACCAGGGCGGGCACTAGTTCCTAACTAACACAAAAGCAAAAAAAAAGCATAAAGATTCGGTACCATAAAGAAGGCTAGAATATAAATATAAATAATATATATATACAGCATTTCACCACACATTTATCTTCGAACGATTCAAAAGACATATAAATCATTTTTTCAGGGCGGGCACGGTCCCAATTTTATTTGAGCCAGTGCGGGCCGTGCCCCCGGGCTCACCATCAGCTCCGAGCCTGATTTTAACTATCTGCATCAAATAAAGTGAGCATTAAATTTGAAATTTGTTTGCAGAAAGTTTTCACAAAACAAAAACAAAACAAAATAAACTCTGCTAAAACTCAACAACTACACATCTATCGAAAATATTTTTTACAAACTTTTATTAAACTATTGGAATAAAGTTAATCATTAATGTTTTATTTATTCCAAAATATATTGCATAAAATAAATAGAATATATGAGAAAAATAATATGTGGAATATTGCTACAGCTGATGTTATTTTTAAAAGGTGTTTACGTCAGAGAGTAGGAAGCATTTTGCGTTTGAGTATTGATTATATTGGTGCTAAAAGAATCAAAAAAAATATTTGTAAAAGTTAATTGATTTAATAAGGACCAGTATCTACCAATCTTAATTATGGTAAAAACCAGGACTACAGTATTACTGCCCTGTCTACAAGCCTTTTATTAACCGAGATTAAATTATCTGGTATGAGCAGGATTCATATGGACAAAATATGGAGACAATCATCCAAGACGTTATTCCAACAACTCTTTTCTACGCCATAAGATTAAACAAGATCCGAAACATCTCCCCATGACCGCTTCATGATTTTCGAATCGTGAATGGGGTGACGTTTTTTAGATCATTTCAACTGTATGTCCATGTTTTTAACAAGAGTGAAGCTAAAGAGTCTCCTAAAATCTCCTGTAAAAAACAAGATACAAAAAAAAACAATATCAGTAAAATTAATTGATCTAATAATGACCAGAATCTGCCAATCTTGATTATGGCAACAATTGCCATCAAACTGTTAATTACTACACTAATTGATGTCACCAAATTGTACGTTTAAAACCAGGACTTCAGTATTATACTGTAGTCTTACTCTATCTACAAGCATTTCATTAAACGAGACAAAACTATCTGCCATGAGCAGGATTAGTAAGAATACATTGATCCAAGATCTATGAATCTTTTATCTCGACAACATTTGCACCATAAAATTAAACAGAGCCTTTTCTCCAAACAAACATTAGCTTCCTGATGATGAAAATACGCCTAAAACCTAATCCCATCAACTCTGATTCCAATTCAACACCACTCCCACAAATATAAATCCTTCTAAACTATGGTTGTTTACCGCTAGGTTCAGACGAGTATAAACGTCAATATGCTATACAAAAGAACATTAAAGGGAAGACGTGAAAATATCCTGGTTTCCATGGACACTCGTTACCTGTTTAACAACGGTCATCCTTGTTTAACCTGCTTTGAACAAACTATACATATTTTATACAAACATCTTAAAAAGTAGCATTCTACTGTTCATAGAGAATGTTTAATCCGAACGTGTATTACATGTTCAGTTTGATCTTTTAAAGAAAGTTTATTTTTCAATTATCTCTAATCTGCAAATGTAGAATGTTTTGAAACTAAACTATATTCTATTTCAAAATTAGCTTGTTATTATCAGTCAATTATTGATTTGATCTATCAAGTAAAAACTAGTTATGTGAAATCGTGCGTCTTTTACCAGGGTGGTTTCTATTTACTAATAATTACCATTAGAACGGTTGAATGACTTCTGACATCACACAGTTATACCCTGCAATGCATCTATGTCAAATATTTCGAGTATAAATAGTAAATTAGCTGAATCGGCATGACGCTGCATCTGATTATATTTATTGTCCTCAATTGTAAATCTTGCGAATATAAGTACTGTTTAGAAGTATCAAAACTAATTTGGTCTCATCTAAACCCCTCACCCCTACCAGGTTAAATGGATGATCATTTCATAATTTATCCTTTCTAGATCATCTAATAGGATTAAACCATGTTACATCAGAATCACGAGATCTGCTTAAATTAAAGTAGAATAGCTAAAATCATATTTGTATGATTTTTACTGACGCAGCTATATTTGAATGTGTTTACGAAGAGGTATTAACAATGGCTATAAAAAAAAATTCTGAGGAAATTTACACAGACGCGACATTAACTTGCTCACTTTTACAAACTCTCGGTCATTTTTTTTTGTAACTTATAAAACATCTATTGTAATTTCAACTGCAAAAAACTACTACATCCTATTTGCATTGGATGAAGACATTTTCTCCAAAGGATTTCTTGTGAAAAATAGCTATCTACATTCTACAGAATAATAGCACAAAAGACAATAGGGGTTTACAATAAGTTGAAAAACAACCAAGCATGTACATATTTTATGGTTGTCAAGAGCGATTATCAAAGTTCTGAGACTTAAGGAAATCACGGACTCCCGAGAGGAAGTCTTGGATCCCCCCATTCCGCCAAAATAAACCCCAAACATCAAATCCCGCCAACCCGCCAATATGCCTCCTTTCATTTTTAAATACCCCTATCCCGCCAAAATAAAGCGCTTATCCCACTACCCAGCCAGAAAAATCGCCAGCCCGCAAATTCTCTCGAGACCCTAACGTTATACTATTTTTACGAATTTAGGTCTCTTATTCTGCTAAAATGGTTACCAAAAGTAGCCATAGGGAACATTCAATAATTAAGTCACGCTAATTTTGTATATTTATACCCCTACCCCTAATGCTTTGAAATAAACTTATAGCATTGTCCATGGCCCACTATACTTACCGTAAAATATAGTAAGCCATGCATTGTCGCGAGACTAACATCCGAATTAAAACAGGAAAATGCTACTTTCTAATTCTTACTTTTCGTCGCATGGAATTTAGCTCTAAACATTTCCTGAAGAAATCGCGTTAACCCTATTTGGGCTGGACTTTTTAAGTTTTTCTTTTACAGTTTTTGGGTAAAGCAAATAAGTTTTTTTTTCTAACCACAAACGTTTACAATGAAAGACAGGGCATGGCGGAACCATGGGGTTGGTCTGGGGATATTTCTTCCACCTCATGCTCGCTTCTTTCTCTCCACTCCCAGTCTAAATAGTGTTAAAAATCTGTTCTCAAAATAAGTTTGGTCAATTTTACTGACAGTAGTATTAACGATCTTCACGCATTTATCCTTCGAATCAATTGAAATTAGTTTTTTTTCCAATTTTATTCGTTTAGAATATTTTGTTTTTAATAATCTAATGGCAAATGAGTCATGGAATGTCATGCCTTTTGCCTTTAGCAGGAGCTCGTTAGTTACTTGACTTTTAATCTAGTGTCAGGTACCAACTACTTCGACATTTTCCTCACAGGGTATGTGTTGACCCGGTTGACTTGCGATATAGTGTAATTCGATATAATTCAACTTCTACAAGCGTCGCTGTATATCTAAGCTTTGAGAATTTCAGACTCCCTTGAAGATTTAAAAAGTACTGGTTCTTAAATTCTGATATTTTTATAGTACAATTCTCTTTCCTTTCAGTAAAATTCTATGCTGTAAAATTCTATGTTGTAAAATTCTGTTGTTTTTTTCTATAACCTTCTGGTTGTTTTTTAATGTTACTTTCTAAGGAAAGGCGGGTCATGTTCCTCCAAAAATATCAGAAGATTTGTTTGCTTAGAAAATCAAATTATATATAGAAGAAGAATCGATATAATGAATGAACTAAGTAAAAAAAACATGTTTTTACAGTTCCTTAGATATTCCATATTACTCTAATTATCGCTTTCGTGCATTGGCGTAGTGTGAAAACACCCCATCTGCCTCACGTTTTTGTGGAGGGAAAAACTCCCCAATCCAACACTACCCATAACAAGGTCAGGAAGGGCTATGGTTAGGAACAAGGTTAGGGCTAGGGTCTCAGGACTCATTTTTAACAATGACGTCACCAACCGACCGACAGACAGACTGCCCCTACCCCTCATAATTACCCACCTTAATAAAGCTAGGGCTTCACCTACCCATGTCCCGTAACGCCATTAGACATTTACAACGTAAAAGCTTGTAGAAGGAACAGGGTGGAGTCTCTCCAATATAATAATATAACTTATCAAACCTTATTTCTTTGTGTCTATAGAATAGTCAGTCAGTCATGACCTTGAGAAATTTTCCCCTCATTCCCCTCTAACTTTATGCAAAAAGCTAAGAAACCCTTAGAGCCATTTTCCAGCAACATTGAAAAAGTACTATTTTGGCCTCATTTGGGCATGTTCAGGTATGTTTGAGCAGAAATGTGACATCGTGAAATATATTTATGACTTCTCATTAAGGTCTATACTCAAGGGGTTCATTAAAAATTTAGATTTGGAAATTGGTGCAAACTGATTGACTAAGAGCTTTTTTTCAAAATATCTTAAGAACCACATTTTGCAGAACAAATATAAAATTTTGGAACAATTTTTGCCTTAAATTTTTTGCCGGAAATCTGGCTCCCTGATAGATCGAAACAGAAGATTATCTTTTTTATGGAATTATTTGAGGATTTTTGTAGAAAGGAGGTGCACATGAGCACCGAATGTTATTAACGGGATAAGAATTCACTTCCCTCTGATTTAGTGAGTCCTACCGATGCCCAGGCAATACAGACCACGGTTGGTTCTACTGGAAATACAAAAGTAAAGCACTTGATCACCTGATGATTAGTCTTATGTAATTTGTTATAAAATATTTGATTTATGTTTTTTAGTGAATTTATTGAAGTACTTTATATGTATTGCTTAATCCTAATTTCTAATGAATATCCGTATTTTCAATGAATTTTTACCAAATACGCGAATCATCTTCTTAAGGTTAAGGAATATTAAGGTATAATGAACTAGAAAATAAATTAAGTTATTTTCGGTTGAACGAAGTGAATTAGAAAATAACCTAGATCATGGAGTGTGTGTTGTTGCTACAGCATCGAAGAACTTTCTTTTAATACTTTTTCTTTTAATATTAATAGTAGATTCAATGCGGAAAAGATATTACATATATACATGGATGAAATACACGGTTAATGATAAATGTCAATCGAACGATCGGCAAGAAACTTGTTCCTGTGGATTAGCTTGATCGGAAACTTTCTTGAAGAATATTACATCCCACAATCTAAATCCATTTTGAGCGGTAGAACATCGCATCAACATCTGGAGTGTCTTTAATGTCTTCATGAAGACACTCGTTTATAAATAAGAACATTTATTTTGTGAGGTTTTCATTTTTTAAGACTAAGCTGGCCCTATAAACTTTTAAACTCTTTTCTTGATGAGGGCAACCACTATGAAAAATAGGTTTCGAAGGAATGTTTCCATGCGTTACTAGTGCCATAATTTTCCACAATTCACACAGCCTCTGGTAAATATGACTTTTGAAGAGTCTCAAAAATTGGGCCAGATCCGCCACTGATCAACTACCTTTACAACATAACTGATCTATTCACATAAAATGTCGCTCCAACAATAAGTAACGCAATGAAGGAAAACCCACTCAACGCGAAGAAAACAACCCCGGTGTACACACTAAGCGTCACACCATACATCCATAGCGACACCACGTTGGACACGACGCCACCTATCGCGTCAAGTGCCTCAAGTGACGCCAACACTGACCCGTACTCATCTTGCGAGACGTACTTCGTGACGCAAGAGCGTAGCGTTGTTGTCGCAACGGGTATCGCAAACCCGGTGACGTTAACCACAAAAACAACCATAGTCGAACGAGCAAGTCCGATTAATAAATAGCAAATTAAAGCACTTAAGAGTCCAACAAATATCATTGTATGATCACGCCATTTCAACACGCGAAATGCGAGTTGCGTAAACGCAATAACGCCAATGCCGCGAAGTGCGGACTGTGCGGCAGAGTAATAACCAATCATGCTTGAGGTGAAGACAAACGGTTCATGTGTCAAGTATAATGTTTGTACAATTAGTTCACCCAAAACTGCGCATACAGTGAACCCGAACGCACATAGTAACGGCAGTACTATATTTCTGCTACTTGTTTTCGTAGCGACTTTAAAGGCAATCTTCAGATAATGAAACGGGTTCAGCTTCTGCCAGTTAATGTTTTTGCATCTATTCATTTCAACGTCATGTTCTTGAGATGTCGGTAATCTTTCGGTTGATGATTTTCCCGTCGAATATGACGTTATCTTGGTATGAGAGTTTTTATTTAATGGTTCGACATCACGGAGGCAGAAATACACGTAGATAAAAATAATAACGTTGATTCCGCATGTTAGAACAAATACAGATACAAACCCGACTGTTTGCAATAGTATCCCCGATAACAATCCTGCTGGAATACCGGATAGGAACAGACTCGCTTCGATAAATGCCATCCGCATCGTACGTTGTTCTAATTTATCGGCTGTGATGTCAGCCATATAAGCGTAACACAGGGCAACCACTCCTTGGAATTCGCCATACAAACATGACATGAAGGAGCCAATCAGGAGGAAGCCGGGATGCGCACCAATGAAATAAGAGTTAAGAAGGTAGACGAGAGATCGGCAGCCGTTCACAAAAGGAATGATAGCCATCGCTCTTTTCCGTCCGATGATATCTGTAATTGGTCCCCATACTAGCACAGTGAAAACAGCAGGGACTAAGGAGCATAGTAAGAGATATAACCACAAGATACTTGCCTCCTGAAAAATAGTAAATCAATGAAATTATTACAATAGATTTAAACCGTTTGGCCAGAGTTAGTAATGATTTCAAAATAATCCTGAGAATTTTTATGTTTGCCATGGCCTACCTTGACACGGCTAAATATGTTGCCGTCATATCAGAAAATGAAACTTGGGGTATTTTTTATATAGGCGTGTAAATCGAAGAAATCTTTTATGTAGTTAGTTTTGAAGAAGTTTCTGACAGGGGTGGGATGGCCCTTAACTACAGGTCCAAGACAATTACGCCGCCGGAAAAATTCGGATTTCTTTTATAAATGACGCATTTTCGCTGCCCCAAACCCTTTTGGACCGGCATAATTTTCGCTGCCATTTTCCCACTGGTTTATAAAGGCAACATATTCGGTTGTGTCAGAGTAGGATTTAGTGAGTGGAATAAGTAAGTTAGTAAATAATAAATAGAGGAGAGAATACTTTTTTTATTAAATAGACTACTCTCTTTTCAGAAAAGAGAGCAAGATTGACTCTGTTCACAAAGATTTAAGACACTTTTACAAATGTCCTTTTTATATGGTACACTAATCCACACTGAACACATTTTATTTCGATGGCCCTCATAATATTCAATTAGAAATTCTATTGGCATCTTAAAACTTGCAGAGATTAAACATAATTTCCCAACATACCTTATGTAAGTCGTCTGATAAATTATCAACTTGCTCGCATATCGTTCCATTCGCCCCAGGCCTCCTCAGACACAACTTCTGCAGAATGAGTTGAGGCAGGACTGTATAGTTGATGGTGAAGATGATAGTGTAGAAGAAAATGAGGGGTTCGCTTGATAACATGAATGTCATGATGAGTGGTGTTGTTTAGATATCTTTCTGGGGCTAATCATGGTTTACTGCGCTCTGCACATGTTCTTAACCTAAACGAGTAAAACAGAAAAGAACATTAATCTAAATTACAATCATAGTGACTCAATTGATTACATAAGATTCGAATCCAGCCTGGGCAATCGATTAAACAAGGATAATATTGTTTGAAGATGGGGAAATTGGCTAATGTCAGATTTGCACAAGCAATAACGTTTCTAGATTGTTGTACAAGTTGTACAATCTAAACCATTTCTTTTCTTATTACTCATACAGCAATCTTTTCGGTGTTATTCGCTTATTAAAAATTTAGCATTGACGTTACAACAACGTAAAAGATTCAATGTAAGAATATCTGTCACATTACTGTTAGTGCAAACTTGTCAGTTTCACCTTGTTAATTGTCTTCTTTGTTTTTCATTTTAAAGCGTATTAATTAAAGTCTAATAATGACCAGAATTGTTTGGTCCAAAGAACAAAATGTTTCTAATTACTCAAAAGAACGCTCGTACCAAGTTTCATGCTTTTACTCGAAAATGCAGCGTTTCGATCTTATCCTCTCCACTTAAGCTTTAGAAATAATTAATAATTAATAATTAAGCTTTTAGAAATAATTGATCAGTAGATAAAATTTGCTTTCTAAAGATGCGTATCATTTTGATTTTTGACAACCTTGTATTTTTTTTTCGCTTTGAAGACATCTTTTTCTCTTCGGATTTATGACATTATTTTAATAATGGCTTACAAAGTGGTCAAAAAGAGATTAACTCATTAGTAAAAACGAGTTAAACAGCATATTAAAAAAGTTGTTTAGTCAAGCATAAGGAAAATTTGCAAAAGACTTGGCGAGGTATAAAAGAAATAATCAACATCAAATGCAGAAGCTCTGACTCACCGTCTTATATAAGTGTTAATGGTCGTTATATTACTGACCCAAATGAAATCTCAGACGAGTTTAATGACTTTCATACATCAATTGCAGATAATAAACTTAAGGAAAGAAAGTATGAAGGAGGAACCTCCTTTAAGGGCTTTTAGAAAACCCTTCCGATGAAACTATTATTATTAAACAGTTAAATCCTAAAAAAGCTTGTGGTCCAAATAGTTTTCCTACAGACCTTTTACAGCTTTTGGCAAATTACGTGTCAAAACCACTTTTGAGACTGGCTTGTTCCTTGAGTAGCTCAAATTAGCTAGGGTTGTACCAATTTACAAAAAAGGATCTCGCCTCATGGTAAGTAACTACCGATCAATATCCTTGCGTTCAAATCTCAACAAAATTTCTTGAAAAACTAATGCACAAGCGAATTTGCAATTTTCTTAATAGAAATGACAGTCTTTACAAACTGCAATTTGGATTTCGTTCAAAACACTCAACGAACTTGGCTTCAACGTGCTCTTGATGACAAGAAAGTATCATGTGGACTCTATTGACTTTCAGAAGGCATTTGATACGATAAATCATAAAATTTTGGTGGAAAAATTACAACATTATGGCATAAGAGGGTTAGCTAACAGCTAATATTATTATATTATTATTATCATTATTATTATTATTATTATTATAAGCCTGTTGATGCAGACTCTTGATAATTGTAAGGAAAAATAAAATGATAAGGGGGAAATAAATTCCTGGCCTTCCCAATAACTGTCAAGCTTGCTTGTAAATGTGAATAGTGTGGAAGCTTTTACAATTTCTGATGGTAAGTTGTTCCATTGGTTGACTACTCGCTGGGAAAAAGCATTTCTCCTTGTAAACTTAATAGCACGACCTTTTGCAATCGTAAAACGATGGGCACGAGTTGAAGCTAGTCTGGCTGGTTCGAAGAGTATTCCTTTATCAATATTGACCATACCATTCATGATTTTATAAATCATGATCATATCATTACGTTAGCAGCGATGAGTGAGAGTTTCAGAGCTCTTAATTGTCTTTAATTGTTGACATAAACTTTGTTGCTTGTCGTTGAACTTGTTCAACTAGCTTTATTTCTTCTTTATAGAAAGAGCCCCAGATTACATTTCCGCATTCTAGATGGGGTCTTACCATAGTTTTATACAGGATCGAGATTGTAGTTTGATCTCTTGCTGCGAAGGATTTCTTGATGAGTCCAAAGATTTGGTTTTATTTTTTAACGGAACTTGCTGTATGGCTGTGAAATTTGAAATCGCTATCAATTGAAACACCCAAATCTTTTTCCTCTTTGGTAACTTTAAGTCTATGACCACCCATAGAGTATGAAATGCATGGATTTTTTCTTCCAACATGCATAACCTCACCTTTTCATTGCTGAGAGGAAGTTGCCAAATTCTTGACCATTCTTCAAGAGATTCTAGATCCTTTTGTAATGCTATGATAAGAGTTTACAGTCATCTGCAAAAAGTTTACAAATACTTTCCTTGATAGATTCAGGTAAATCATTAATAAAAATGGTGAATAGTAGTGGACCTAAAAATGACCCTTGGGAAATCTCGCTTAATACTTTAATGCACTCAGAGGAATAACCGTTGAAATAGACTCTCTGCGACCTGTCCTTCAGAAATGATCTTATCCAATTTAAAAGATTCCCTGTGATGCCAATATTTTGTAGTTTGAGTTTATGTGCAATAGAATCTAAGGCTTTGGAAAAGTCAGTGTAAATTATGTCAAACATTTCATTTCTTTCAATCATCTTCGACCAGTCTTCCAAACAAAGTAATAATTGCATCATGCAATTGCTCTTAGGTATAAAACCATGTTGGTTATCACATAGCACATTGTTGGTGATCATAAATTCTAGGATATTGTCTCTAATAATTGTTCCATGAATTTAGATATTACTGATTTAATACTGATTGGACGATAGTTTTCTGGTAGATGACGCTCGCGTTTTTTGAAAATCACTGTTATTGTTGCCTTACACCACGATTCATAAGCTCCATATTTTAGGGACATGTTGAAAAGTAATGAGAGTGGTGTTGCTAATGATCTGGATAACTCACGCAGAACATAGGAATTAAACCTGATGTTAAATCTGATGTTGTCTCATTTGGATTAAGATTTTTGAGTTTGTTGTAAACTTGATCTGACGTTACTTCTATCGTAGATAAAAATTTGCCATTATTCTCTGGTATAACAGGTGATAGTTGAGTGATATCTTCTTTTGTAAAAATGGAACCAAAATATTGATTCAAGGTATTAGACTTTTCTACATCATATACTCTTTCATTCCCATCTGGCTTTAGTAAAGTTGGTATAGGCTGTTTTGTTTTTAATCTGGATTCTGCATACTTCCAAAATAATTTGGGCTTACCACTAATATTTGATGTCAATGTTAGTTCAAACCTTCTTCGCAAGTTTCGCATTAGATTACGTAGGTCCTCTCTGTTCTTTATGTATATATTTCTTGAGTAAGATGTGCGGTTTGAAATGTATCTTTTCTAAGCCCTTGCCTTAGCATTCTTGAGACATAAACAGTCATATTACACAGACAGCACTCATTTTCCCAGTCAATTTCCTTCAAGTTAAAGTCACCAGTTATAACTATGTTTGGGTTTCTTTCTAAGGCACTACGTATTTCAAGTGATACAAGAACTTATTTTTAACTTATTTTTGTCATCTTGTGTATTCATCTCAACTTTTTGCCATTTATATTTTGACAAAGACGTCATATAGCCTTGGGTTTTCTGCTAACTTTACTTGTACAAAAGTAGGTGTTTCCTCGATTTCATCAGCGTCATGAATAACGAAGTTATTTGATCTGCGCTCTTATTCTCTTTTTCAACTTTCTCATCATTTTTAGCCTCTTTCATAATGTTTTTGATAACTAATGGAGTTGGTACCAATGATTGCTTATAGTTTCTGGGAGTATTATCCTCATTTACAGGTAGTCCCAATTTTAAAAAATTACTACTGAGCTTTTCGTCAATCGTTTTGTCAATCTTGTCTCGAGATTATATGAAATTTGGTTAACAAGATTTCTACAAAGGAACTATCTTCAAGATTAATGTGTTTCCTTTGATTTTCTCTTGCATTGTCCGATTTCTGTTGCCTCTTCATGTTGATTATAATATTGCCCTGACATTTTAGTCTTCTTTGTAGATAATTGATCAAATTATTCTAGTTTTTGAGTGATACTTTCTCGTCGTTTAACCAGCTGATTTCTGCATCCTTATTCTGACTCTCCGATTCTAGATTGAAAATTCTCTTTTCAAGGTCCTCTTTTAATACATCATAGTCCGTAGTTGATTGGATAACTTTATTTTGAAATTTGTCTTCTTGTACAGCAAATGTACGTTTTAATTCTTCATCAAAGAATTGTAGTCTACACTGTCGTTCTTAAGTATGGATAACGCTCTTCGGAGATGTTTCTTGTCGTTTTTGTCGCTAGGGTCTGGAGTGTTAATAGCAAAACATGTTGGGGCATCCTAAGTCCAATTTTTTATCGCCTCACATGAACTACTTGAACTACTTTATAAACTTCCTTCGGATGAACTCTCGTGGAGAAGAACTTGTTTGCTTTTAAAGTTAATTAAGTCAAAATACTAAAAATAAAGTTTTTAATTGTTTTTTTTTTGTAAAAAGTACTGGCTTCCATGTCACTAAAATGTGGAACAGCTGGCTTGCATCTTACCTAACCGATCATAAACAACATGTATCAATATTAGGATCTTTTTCCAAACTAAAACAAATCGAACATGTGTCTCAAGGATTTGTACTTTGACCACTTTTATTTCTTCTCTACATCAATGACCTTCACTATAACATAAAGTTTAGTCAAGTCTATCATTTTGCGGATGATACAAATTTGATTAGAATATCTGACTCAGCTAAAAAACTTCAGAAGCAAATAAG
>JAUKPT010001430.1:0-15350 GCA_032273505.1 Nanomia bijuga
TACTGCCCCATCTCAGCTCGATACCCAGTTGTGCCTAAAAAGATCATTACTACTCTGAAGTATTCAATTGACATCAATTGAAGTACTACAATCGTAAGGCTGTTAGTCCGTCGGGTCAACCCATGCCATGTGAGGGAAATTGTGTAGTCAATTGGTAATTGATGAAACAATAGTCCGCTCTGCAGATTAGCCTACAGCTATGCATGACTTCCATCATAAATGCATACCTTACCCTACCTTAACAATATTCAAAAGAAATTTGAATGAATTTAAATGAATTGAATAAGTCTTCAATTTTTTACTACGTATGTTTTTTCCTGCCGTGTGAGTAGTTATAAACACAAGTTCTGGTCAAGTGTGAATCAAGTTTAATTCATGGGAATAAGTTCCAATGGTTGCTTATTGGCAATTTCTACTAACACAAAAATTAACCAAAAAAGCTTGAAAAAGCGCCCATTGGCGTATACATTCATTCCCATTTGTTTTTATCTCTTCTTTCTGGTCAAAAAATATGGCTATTGGTAAATATCAAATATCTCACTCAATTAGTGAGACTAAAAAAGCACCTGATCAAGCAACCTTCCATATAAGCGCCCATGGGCCCTTATTGTCAGAAAATCTTGCTTTTAAATGTAACTGCCAATTAGCACTTATTCCAATGAATACAGTATTTGAGTTTTATCTGAAAGTGAACTTTGTTTTTGAGTTTTACTTGGCTTATTCTAGGATATCTATGAAGATATCTAATTGGCCGATTTGTAGGAGAATAAAGAAGTGATGAAATATTTGGAGAATATAAATGAGATCTTGTTCAATAAAAAGACATTTAAAAAACTAAAATGTCATTTATTAATGGATTTCGAATTTACAGTCATTTTCAAAATTCTGTATGTACTCTAATGTCTATGTTAAAATAACTCCTTTGATTAAATTGTTCACCACTAATTGTACATCAGGAAGAAGTTTCACTAGTATGTAGTACTGTCATGTGTGTTTTCAAATTACCGTTTTGACTAAATTGTTTACCACAAACTTTACATTTGTAAGGAGTTTCACCAGTATGTACTTTCATGTGTGTTTTCAAATTACCGTTTTGATTAAATTGTTTACCACAAACTTTACATTTGTAAGGAGTTTCACCAGTATGTAATTTCATGTGTGTTTTCAAATTACCTTTTTGATTAAATTGCTTACCACAAACTTTACATTTGTAAAGAGTTTCACTTGTGTGTATTCTGATGTGTTTTTTTAGGCTATCCTTATCTCTGAAAGATTTCTTACAAATATCACAAGTATAAGATTTTCTACCAGTAGTGTGTGTTCTTACATGAGATTTAAGTTTAAAACTATTTGAAAAACTTGTCTTCCCATAGATAGTGCTCTCAAAATTTGTTTTTTCTTTGATTAATTGCTCAGCGTTCATTAAAAGGTGAACATAATTATTCTTCATAAATGGTGATGTTTCTTTATTCTTCACTTGGCTAAAACCTGCTATTCTCTGCAACACAGAAAAACGTGTTTCCTCTGCATATAAGTCAAAATCTTCAATCATTTCACACTTCTCCCATGAGACTGCTGATGAAATGACATAAGCAAATTTCTCCTTCTGAATGTTACTCATTTTTTAATCGCTATCTAAAAATAAAAGATAAACATTAGAAATGTAAAAGGCACTGCTAGAAGTGGACCAACGTTAAAGTAGAAGAAAGTAGCTTTGCAGAACAATTATTTTGAATCTTCTGCACAAGTCATGAAGTAATTTTTAACTAAATATCTTTCAAAATACAATCAGTAGTAATTTCTAAAAAAACATACCCATCAAACTAAAGCGAAACAAAACATAGGTCAAAAAAAGAAAGAAATGAAGCTGATTTCACAGGCTTGATTGTAATCACTAAGACTTAAAAAATATGTCCAGATATTCCTAAGGTTTTCCATGACCTGTGGCACCCTGGTAGAGTTTTCAAATTACTGTTTTGATAATAGTTAACTACAGTTACCATAGAATAACTAGCCAAACAATATTGGAACCACTGAGTACATCAATATTGTTGAAAAGAACAACTTAATAAAGATAATTATCAATTACGGCCTCAATTTATGCCAATTATAGGACAGAAAATTAGGATAAAACAAAATAACATCCTTGAATCTTGTTTAAACCTATTAGCATGGGCTTATTTTTGGGCATTATTTCACATGGTGGACCCCCCTTGGGAACAGCATAATGAAAAGCTTGAAATAATGAAAAGCTCGAAATATGAAATATGAAACATCCCCTAGTGGCTGTTTAAATCAATCCACATGTGTAAATCGGGTGAAGATACTCACTCATGACCATTATTCTAGAGCTTAATTTTAGCCTAGAGAGACCAATTTTGGATCAGAAAAAGGGGATAAAAACAAACAACACCATCTAGTAGTTGAATATCAATATCAAGTGTATAAGAATAATTGAGTGAGGAAAAGTCAACACATTCACCAAAATTCGCCCAAATTCAGCCCATTTTACCAAAACTGGACACCCAAAAAATTGTTCAGCACTATTAACACTACCACCAGTTTGATATCATTTCCAATTATCATAATATGCAAAATTAGAAAAATCTAATAATTTAAACTGGAGAAAATGGTCAAAAACCCGAAAATGGATCAAATTGGGCCCATTTTGCCAAAATCTAGCCCCCTAATTTATTTTCCGAAATCGAGCTTTGCCACTTTTTTATCATACTAAAGATAAGCAAATAATCTAAGAATTATAATGATTGGTTACCAACTAAGGTCTGACAAACAGACAGATTGACGGACTAGGTGAATCTATCAAACCCATGTCAGTTAAATTTTTTTCAAGCAAGGACTCAACGTAATTCTTTTAAGTAAAAGTCAATATTTTTTCTATCAACCCCCCTCTCAAAGAAAAAGCCTGGATTCAAAGATGTGAGAATTGAGTAATTTGCATCTTAACCCTTTGAGGACGATAGCGATTTGCTGGTCAGAAAACTTAAAAAATTTGTCAAATGAACACTATTTAGGTGAATAAGACAAAACAACAAGCCTTTTGTTAAGACTATTTTTAGATTTCGAGATAATGAATGGGTCATTTCTGACCCAATCGTTCTAAATGGGGTAATTAATGAGAGTGATGCTTTTCTTACGTCCAATAAATGTACAAACTCCTATTTTCTCAGTGATTGATAAGGATGGTAAGGAGTTAATAAATATGCATTTTTAAGGTTTTGTACCCATGCAGAACATGTCAGAAAACAGCAAATGTAAATCTTGACCTATTCTTGATGAAGCTTTTACTTGTTTCTGGGTTGATACTAGAATGAAATCAACCAAACATTCCAAAAACTTTTTTTCTGTTGCATTCTACGGGTATTCCATAACATATCAAGCCATTTTCAAGGTTTATGGTGCACCTGACTGGTAAAAATTGTCCAAAAAGGGGGGTTATTTTTGCAGAAATTGACAATTTGTGACATTTTGGGCCCAAATAGACTTTCCAATTGTGTTGGAAACCAGTATAAATTATTACATGGCATAATTTGTGCTCATTTTTCAGATTTCCAACCATTTTTAACGCTGTTGGTGAACCATAATTAACCCAAAAAGGGCGTCGTTTTTCCGAAAATCCGAAAATCCGAATTCCGAAAATCCAAATTCTAAGACTATACAACTGTTTTGGAAACCAGTATAAATCAATGTTATGCACAATTTTGACCCCTCTCTGACCTTCTCAGCCACTTTCAACGCTATTGGTATATTAGCTTGATGTCATACATCTTTTCTCCAACCTTTATCCTTCAGATGTCAAAAATCACCTAAAATAGAGGAAAATGACTGTTTTGCACAATATATCAAGATGAAGCAGACGAAGTTGACTAAAAAAAATCTGAAGAATTACATTTATACATTAAATCACTCTATAAGTTATGGTTTCTCATGTTTAAAAGGTTAAGGAAATTGAAATGAAATTGAAGGACTTTCATCTTCTTTCATCTTCTTTCATCTTCTTTTTTTTCAAAAACTCCATGGGAGAAAATCCAGTTAAAGTTCAGGGCATTTTCCAAGTTCGCTCTACTCTTGTATATCAAAGATTTTGGACAAATATTTTAGTAGAGAATTATTTCAAGACTTTGCAAGGTCATCTTATTTTTTGTCAAAGACTTGACTACTTTAAATCACAGACAATCTAAAACCCTTGCCCACTTGTGGAAAGGGTGTATCATCCAAAGAAATGACAAATAAATCACAATTTCAAGTTTTACAATCAAAAAACTAATTTCCTAGATACTTTTAAAAATTTTCATTCTTCCAGATCTTCAGATTCCAGATTTTCAAGGCTTACCAAGACCTGTGGCACCCTTCAATGAGTTTTCAAATTCAAAAAGTTCAAAAAGTTAGAGAGTTTCAGCTGTATGGAATATTATGTATTTTTAAATTATCTTTTTGATTAAATTGTCTACCACAAACTTTACATTTGTAGAGAGTTTCAGCTGTATGCACCGTAATGTGTATTTTCAAATTACATCTACCAGAAAAATGTTTTCCACAAACTTCACAGTTGTAAGGAGTTCCGCTAGTATGTACTTTCATGTCTTTAAATTACTTCTTTCATTAAATTGTTTCCCACACGCACCACATTTGTAAGGAGTTTTACCTGTGTGTATTAGAATGTGGTTTTTCAAACTTCCTCTATAAGTAAATTGTTTTTAACGTACTTCACATTTGTAAGGAGTTTCACAAGTATGTACTCTTATGTGTGATTTTAAACTAGAATTATAATTAAATTGTTGGCCACACATTTGTAAAGAGTTCCAGCTGTGGGTACTCTACTGTGTCTTTGTAAACTACACTTTTGTGTATAAGATTTATTACAAAGATCACAAGTATATATAATTTTCTACCAGTATGTAATCTAGCATGAGATTTGAGTTAAGAATTATTTGAACACATATTATGCACTCAAAATTACTGTTGTTTAATTAATCTTAATTGAAATTTAACAGGCACTGCTAGTGATGGAACAACACAGGAGAATTTAGAAGAAGAAATGTTTAGGAATCTTCTACAAAAGTAATTTTTAACTAAAAGAAATGAAGCTGATTTCATGTTTAATAATCCTTAGAGGATAGGAAATAAGTAATTAAATGTCAAGATCACAAAATGTTGCGACAATTACCTCTTATGCTTTTATGCTTTTATCTTTTTGTACACTTAAGGTTTTAACAAAATTATTTTAGAAAATTATATTGTCGACTTCATGATCCCATGATACATCTATTCATAAAAATATAATCAATAAAACTAACAGGATACTAACTGTTTTCACTAAAGCCTGAAAGTGTTCGGTGTAAACCTTGAACAGACGCATCTACGCACCAATACACAGACAAAGGTGAAAGTGTTAGGTGTAAACCTTGAACAGACGCATGTACGCACCAATACACAGACAAAGGTGAGTTCATAGGGCCAACCTTCGAATATGTGGGTAGAGTAGAGAACAACTAAAAGAGGTTTGTTATTTCTCAAAGCGTTGATGATCATGGGTAGTGAGAAACAAATATTATGCTAATTTTGTAATAAAACTTTTAAAATGCACAAAATACATTCATAATACAATCTTGAGTTTGCTTATGCTTTTCTTTAAACTACTAATATACTTTTACAGAACTACTTCAAAGTATTTTTACATGTATGTGAAATTCTCTTTTCTATTGTGAAATATTCCTTTGAACTACTACTTTGTGGCCTTTCAATTAATAAATATCAGTATATTGGTTGCTTCTCTGCCACAAATGTCACATTTATAAGAAGTTTATACTGTATGAATTCTACAGAACTACTGTTTGTGTATCTCGTTTCACAAACGTCACATTTACACGAAATTTAGGCTGTATGAATTCTACAGAACTACTGTCCGTGTATCTCATTTCATAAATGTTACATTTATAAGAAGTTTAAGTTGTATGAATTCTACATAACCACTGTCAATGTATCTCTTTTCTCAAACGTCGCATTTATAAGACGTTTAGACTGTATGAATTCTAGAGAACTACTGTTTGTGTATCTTTTTTCACAAACGCAACATTTGTAAAAAGTTTAGACTGTATGAATTCTACAGAACTACTGCCAGTGTATCTCTTTTCACAAACATCACATTTGTAAGAAGTTTAGGCTGTATGAATTCTACAGTGTCATTTCAAAAAATTTGTGCAAAAGATTTCTTACATATCTGACATGTATGAGGTTTTTCACCAGTATGTACTTCTCATATCTATTTTCAGATTTGAATTTGATTGAAAATTTGTTTTACCACAAATTTTGCACAGAAATTCTTCACCTGTATGAATACTAGAGTGTGTTTTGAGAGAAGTACTGTCAGTGTATTGCTTTCCACAAACTTCACATTTGTAAGGAGTTTCACCTATATGAATTCTAAGGTGTCTTGTTAAATTACTCTTTAATGCAAAAGATCTATTACATATCTGACATGTATGAGGTTTATTACCAGTATGTGTCTTCATATGTTGTTTTAAATGACCTTTTTGATAAAAACATTTTTCACATTCTTCACATTTGTAAGGAGATTCACTTGCTGTATGCATTCTAGAGTGTCTTTTGAGAGAAGTACTGTCAGTGTATTGCTTTCCACAAACTTTACATTTGTAAGGAGTTTCACCTGTATGAATTCTAAGGTGTCTTGTTAAATTAGTCTTTAATGCAAAAGATCTATTACATATCTGACATGTATGAGGTTTTTCACCAGTATGTACTCTCATATGTATTATCAGATGTGAATTTGATTGAAAATTTGTTTTACCACAAATTTTGCACTGGATTCCTTTACCTCGTTTTCTTGATTCCACTGTTGTATAATCCACTAATAACTCAGCTGAGCTCTTGCTATTGTATGTTACATGTTTGTCTTCCGTTGATTCTGAACTCTCTATTATTTGAAAAAAGGCTGGTAAAATACCATCTGGATAAGAATTTGCATCTCTTATCTTGACATCTTCCTCCCGTGATATTGATGGTTTTGTGAGCAGATAAACAAAGCGGTTCACTTCTTTTTCACTCATCTTCACTATAAGTTAAAAAAACAAAACAAAAATGAGAAGGTATTTAAAAGACTTTCTGAATAAGCAAGATTCTCAAGGTAGCAGTAATATAAAGAAAGAAACAGGTGTGGATGAAACTTATATTTCTCAGCAAGTAATTTAAGATTGTTTATCAAACGTACAGCAATCAAAAATATCTTTAAACTCCAACACTTTGTCTCAGCTTTTAGATATCTTATTTTATTGTCAAGTTTTTTGCCAAACATTTCCCGAAATATAACTATACTCAATTTTTATCTCTGAATGATGATTGCAAAACCCTTGATTAAAAGATAAAAAAAAGGACACTATTTTTTATTCAATGTACAATGGTGCATATTTCAGCCGACATCGCATTCATCCATTTAACTATATTTACTCTTTTGATTGTGGTGTAAGCGTACAAATACGTTTCAAACCTCAAATGTCATGTTTTTATTGCAAATTTATAATCTGATAACCTTTTCTTCATTTCTCTCTGCACATCACTATTTTCATAATACATAGTGTCATGTGCATGTAAAGACTTCCAGTAAACCCATTTGGTATTAAACATTTTTGGACTGGTTTTAAACTTTATCTCTTGACTTTTTAATACACTCGTATATTCATTGTTCAAATAGATGTAGATGGTCTATATAGCAGATAATAGATCTCAAAGATGGATTATTACAATCTATGTCATAGATGATCAATATAGTCAGTAAAAATTATCTTATCTTATGAATAGTTGCTTTGTATTTGTTTATATTTTGAAATATTTTCTGTAATCTAAAACATCTAGTGGTTATCTACGCCTTTTTTTCTATAAAATTTCTGTTATATCATACGAAATTATCATTCAGGTAATGTATAAGTGTATCTCAAATTTTCTACTTACTTGAAGCCCAGCAGTGGCTGAACTATTCAAAATGAAATGAACTTTACTTAAACTAATGAAAAATTTTCATTTAAAAAAATGATTGAAAATCTTGTAAAATCTTTAGACCCTATGGATTTTTTCGATTGAAGGGTACACTAATTAAGTAGTTATTGCGTTCATTAATTATTCTTAAAAAAATCCCTTTTTCAATAGATACTAAATACTTTTTATGCATCATTTGGTGTTCTGAATAAGATTTCGATGAGATGTTGGACCAAAATGTAAAAAGTCTCATTAGTTGTTAGCTACACCTAATTAATTATTCATGTTATTAAAGACAAAAAGGATTATATTTAATGCAATATATCTTTTCAAAGATAATTTTCTGTTAATCAATGATTACAAAAGACTTTAATACTTTATTAAATGCCCAGACAAGCAAAGTTTTGTAAATTTTCTACGTCTATTAACGACAATTAAAGTAGTTATTCTGTAATGAATATAGACTGCTTAAAACCAGTAATTAAATCAAAAGTTTTGCAATGGGGCAGCTACAGTTCAATTTCCCAAGGAACCCTGTAAATTGAAATGTTAATTCACTAAGTTAGTGTCAACCACCATGTTTCCTTGTGGTGCAATAATTTCGCAAATGGATACCATGTTGAATTGTTAAATGTTGATCCATACCTGAGTGTCACCCTTAATGTATACTTTCCCTATTACCTTTTCAGAATTAAATTCACCATATTGCTGAGGGTGCAAAATCATGGATTTTTTTACATGAAATATATAGTAAAAATAGTAATAAATCATCAAATACTTTGTTGTTAACTTAAAATAAGTTTTGATTAGATAATTAAACAATAAAAGATATATATCAAGTGAATAGTCCTTTTTATGTCAAAAAGACGTATTTTCTATTGTAGAATTCTATCATTAAAAAAAAAAGAAGAAGAAAATCGATATATGTTTTGAACGACGTTTATGCACTGTCTATTCTAAACAGTTAAACAATATATGTTATGAATATTAAATTACTTTGTAAATAATCTTTTTAGATCACTAAACGCTTTGTCATTAGATATAATGTCCTAGTAATTGTAATCTTATTCAATAAAATACATCTAATACATCTGTTTTTTTATGAACAATATTTTCCCTATATTTTCGCCTATAAAATCCACATATCATATTAACCCCCCAGCAGCAACATGATGAATTTAACTTCAAAACAAAAATGGCACTTTGTTAAAAAAAATCTTAAAATTTCATATTTCGGCTAAAAAGTACCAGTAAGATCAGTATCAGGGCTAATCGATAAAATGATGGAAAAGATTCTCCTGATATGATTTCTAAAATGTTCGTAGAAAAAATAGTTATGGACGTGTTCACAAGAAACGAGCAAATTGTTGCACTGACATTTTAGCCAAAATTGAAAGAATGCTCTATTTCTGAAAATAATGGTCAAAATCAGGAAAAAAATTGAGAGGGTGGTCAAAACCAGTATTGAACTACAATGGCATCTTTGATTATAGGTTTAATGACCTTGGAGCACAAGAAATGACATATATGTAACATTTTGACAAAAATTGTTCCTGAAGGAGATGAGATTGAAAAAATAACCTTTATAACAATGCTATGGCATCTTATGCATATATGAACTAACATATTTCTTCAGGGTACACCGGTAACAAGCTTAATTACAAAATATGCCACTTTTGTAACAATGGATAAATTTTTTTATTTTTGAAAGAATATCAATGTTTTATTGGTTACAAGCCTTTTAAAAGTATATGTGATTAGCTGGAGTACCCTAAAGTCTCATCACATTAATATATTTGATCATCAACATCAAAAATTGACACTTTATAACACATTGTAGTAAAATAGGTTGATCAATTTCTTTCTTCAAGTTTCATTAGATTCTTTTCACAATAGTACTAAGCTTTTGATGATACAACTTATTTCTGAGCAAATGAAATACAAAAAATGACACTTATGTAACAAAACAGTTTCCTCAAAACATTATTTTTTAATTAATACTTTCGTAGATATAGCCTCTAGTGAAAAAAGTGTTACTTAGGTGTCCATATTTGCTTGTAAGAAACCAAACCAAATTTTTTTGTAGCTTAATGCTCTCTGGACAAGTGTATTGCATTATTTCACACTCAAAGAAATTCTTAAAGCTCCTAGATTGACACTTTAGTAACAAATATCATTTATTTAGAAAAATTATGTTACTTAAGTGTCAATTTGTGTCCTGTAAAGAGAATTTTGATGTACATTTTTCCAGGATGGAAGGGATAACCTTTTTTTAAAGGAAAGTTTTCTATCGCCACAACACTTATGGACAAATGGTAATATTGATACAAACTAAACACTTTAGGTCCACAAAAAACTACCAAAAATTTAGTAAAGTATTTTTTGTTTTTAAACAGTGCTTGTGGAAAACATTACCAAGTAGTAAGGTACAATAACTTAATGAAATATAAAAATAAACATCTTATTTTAATAAAAAATATCAACAGGCTTAAAAAAATAGTGTTTCATTGTTTTTTAACATCCAGAGGAGGAGGGGTGGTACTTAGCATTCGTACGTCATGGTTACCTTCAATCACAAGTTCCCTAAACTACATATCACCCCTGGAAGTACCTAAAAGTACCCTGGTACTTTCAGAAAACAGGGGTATATTTAGTTGTCCACCAGCTAAAATATCCGACGTGTGTCGATTTCAGTCGCTTTTATGTCGATTTTGAAAAAAAGATTTGAAAAAGATTTTTAAGAAGATTTTTTTTTGTGTATTGATAATTATCAATATTTCAGTGTTCTTCCTCCTTTATGACATAATTTTAAGTATACTTTCAGATTTCCAGACTGTTTCAGAGTCGACCCACCCTGAAAGTACCCACATACTTTCGGGAGAGGCAACACCCCTCCCCCAGCATGACATACTGCTTCTAAGTACCACCCCCCCTGTATCATCAAGTAGAATGCAATTCTTTGCTCTCTTTTACTCTTCAAGAGTGAAAATGCTTGTCAGCAAATGCTTTAGCTTCTTTTAAACGTGATCGACTACTGCATCGACTGCTAGGCCTGATGTTCATCTTCTTAGCAGTATTATTATTCGTATTCACCAATTGACTCTGCGGCAACTGCATCAGTGAATCTTTTACAACATCATACTGCAACTTAATCTTATCTTCAATCTCCTTCATTTGTAGAATCGAAAATTCCATTTGATCGTTGATGGAGCGTTCGGATATCATATGAGAAGCAGACATAGGACGCATCACAGGTGTATTTGTGAATGAGCGGATGCCGCTGGCTGACATTGGGCGGAATCCAGATGCTGACATGGGTTGTGGTGTAGTACCAGCAACAGATGCATTGTTGTTGTTGTTTACTTCAACTCCATCAATAATTTGCAGCTGTAAATTATTTCGCAACACTGAAATAACTTTTGATTTCATTTCACCATCTGATAATAATGGATTTCCATTTATATATAATTCTCTCAATGAGGTGATTTTGAATAAGCATTTTATCTGGTCAAAATGTCCAATTTTGTTGTTTGATATCTCAAGAACTTCCAATGAATTTGATAATTCAGAAATACTTTTTAAATCTGAAATCAAATTACAACTTATCTTTAGTTCTTGTAAAGATTTCAAGTTACTGATAGAGGCCACATTTTTTATCCTATTTTTATCGACAACAATAATTTCTAACTTATTACAACCTTTTAAGCCACTTAAATCAACTAATGAATTACAAGAAAAATCCACTTCTTTTAATCGTTTTAAAACAGATAAGCTCGGCAGCTTGCTGAGGGAGTTGTGTGTACAAAACAATCTTTCGAGTGATGGCAATGTATTGACACAGTTAATGTTATCGAGTTTATTACTACTTATATCTAAGTAAATCAATTTGCTCAGAGAACATAGTTCAGATGCACTAATAGAAGATAGTCTATTGCTATCCAATCGCAGAAACAATAAATTCCTGTTATTCTTTAAGGACTTTTCAACAGTTTTTATGAAATTATATTGAAGCTGTAGCTCTTCCAATTTACCTAGCTGTTGTAAACCGCTGATTGTTTTTAAACTGTTGCTGTATAATTTTAATTCCTTTAACTGCGTTAAAGATGAAAGATTGTTCTCTTTTATAGCGCTAATGTTGTTGCATGATAGACTTAATGACTTGCAATTTTTGTATTGATCCATTTTATTCGGTATCTCTGTCAGTTGAAGAGAAGACATATCTAGTGTGTAAATGGAAGATGAATCTGCAGGTTCAGGGACTATGTCATTATTGTTTTCCTCACCAGCTCCATCCATAGTTAACCTAAAGAATAAGAATAAGAATAAGAATAAATTTTTTTCACTAATATTTTCTTTTTGTATTTTAGCTACTGAAGATTAGAATATATTTAGCTAAATTAAATAGTTATCAATAGTTATGGTTGTTTAAATAGGACCTTACCTTAAAGAATAAGAATAATTTATTTCAAAGAAAAAATTCAAAAATTACAATGACGTAAACAGATATGACAAAACAGTTTTGAAAATGCTGCTATCACATTAATTTTCTAAATAACTTCACAATCACCTGCCAGTGGCATTACTAACAAGTTTTCAGCTGCCTAATGAAAGTTCTCAGATAGAGATCATACACAACTCCCATCTCATTTTTTTGTAGACATATAGCTCCTTGCTGACTAGAAAAGTTCCTTGTCAGGTATCGCCCAGTACCCACAGCACAGTTTTTTTATACCCAGGGGCTAGTGTTGTGGACAATAAAAGCTTTTCATTTGGTTAAGAAATTGACGCTTTTCCTGAATATTTTGAAACATACTTATGCATTTCAATTAAACAAAGTTAACTCTCTCCTAAAAATGGTAAAAATGTAAACAAAATCACATTGGAAAAATCAACACAAGAAGGATGAAGCAAAAACTGCATTAAAATAATTATTTTTCTGTTAATTACATTTGTTTAAAGTATTTGTGTTTCCCAATTAAACCCAGTGCTTAGGGGTTGGTGATTTTTGCGATCAAGTTATCACTTGGAGCATTATTTTATGGGGTTTGAAATTTTCTGGGAAAATTTAAAGGATCTGAAAAAAATATCGAAAATTTAAGGGCTTTGATTTTTTCCCTGAACACAATCATGTCAGTTTGTTTCTCATTAAGGGTCCAAAATTCTAGAAAATATACATTATTAGGGCAGTACAAAGGGGGACAGGGAAAATTTTGACAACAAAACTATTGTAGTACCTAGATAAGGGAGGGAGAGAGCTATATCAATATCGTTTTCATTAATTAACACTACAAATTATAAAGATGAAAAGTGCATATTGAGGAATAGTGTACCTTAACTGGATAAAATTTTGTGTAGATAATTTATTTTTTCAAAAGCCACAAAATTAAATAATAGTTAAATTAATAAATTTCAGCCCACCATGAAATTAAATCCACGCAAAATGTATACTTCTAAAGTTGATATTTTCATTTTTTCTTGGGATACTCTTTGAATACTAATGTTTGAAATAGCAGTTAAGCACTGGCCTTCATTTGGTAGCCATACTTTTCGATATTCATGATATCCACAAACAGCTGCAGTAAATTCAAATATATCAGTGAAATAGTTGCCATGTACTGTTTTTTAATTTTGAGTTGACTTCTTTAAAAATTATCAAAAGAATTCTTGGAATATGTTATTTTTTTTATTTTTTCCTCTAATAGCAAAATTAAATCCACGTACAATCATAAATTTTGGTGGATCGCATAATTAAGTCCAAGCAAAAATATATCCACTTCAAGTATAATAGAAGAATCAAAAATAAAAATATCATATTTTTCAATTTTTCCTTTAAATTGATATGGCAAAATTAATAAGCGGAGTCCAAATAAAGGGAATGATTTTCAAAAATTAATAAGCAGCCCCCATGAGAATACCCAGCCAAAAAAAATGACTGACCCATTAAAACGAAGGACCTTTGGCTAACATCAAAGCCACCTTTCAATTTACACTCAAGTGCGATTCAAGGTAATATTCAAGCACAAATGATATCTTGAAAATGATATACAGGTATGTTTTTAAAAGTTTTACAGAAAAATTGGATTTTTCTCCCAAACAAACTCACATGGGCTCATTGGTTGATAAAATTATTTTCATCTCACATTTTTTTGTGTCTTTTTAAGTGATCAATTTATACGATTGACTCATCCCATAGATCAAGTCAATAGCTTTGTTCTTCTGTTAACTTGTATTTTTGAAGCATAAGACTTTTTACACACATGCAGTTTTCCTGCGTATGCAGATGGATGGAGTTCTTGAGGCATCTTGTTAAGGGAGTTAAGCAAGACAGCCAGCGCAAAGAGGGGCTGAGGAAGTATACTGACTATGTTACACCAAAGCAGCTCAGCAGTGTTAGCCACACAATATTATTGCATACTTGGATAAACATTTCAAAAATATTAGGTGTTTCGATATAACAAGCTAAAAGAAAGACATTGCCGCATTTGTTGAGCATAGAGTGAACAATGCGAATTAGTGACACCAAGAGTGCTAAAGGAGGACTTTACAGGTACAGGAAGGTACAGGTACATAAAACTGCTCTTTACAGAAGATTTTTTATTTCAAAATATAAAATGTAAAAATTAATATCTTTACTTAATATTTTCAAAAAATATAATTATTTTTTTTAATAATTTAGAGAAATTATATGGCTCTTAACTGTTTTTAAAAGAACTAAAAAAAGAATGAATATATAGTTTGAATATAATTTGTCTTAAAAAATGCCATATCACATTTTTCCGGCCTAGAACAGCTATACAATATGAATCTCAATCAAGTACCATAATTCACAACTTAAAGATGTAAAAAATAATCGGGACAAAATCTACTAAATTGTGCAACAAAAAATCCATAAACTTAACATCACACACTTGTGGCACACCATTTGCTTGGTTTACTCAGGAGCACACACACTGGCCATCGAGGCTTAAGTAGCATTCAACCAACTTGGTTGTTGATGGACAATGTTTCATTACCACTGCCGCTGCTGTTAGTCCCAGTGGGCCTAGCAGCACAAGGAAAATTTAGAGTGTTTTTGGCACCTGGTGAGATTATATTCCAGCGCATTGTAGCCCTTTGGTTTATCGTGCATACTGCCCATAAATTTTTCTCATATTTTTTCCTTTCTAGCATAGTCCACCGTGATGTACCGTAGAATATGATAATGTTGACCAATCATTTCAAATGGAAAACAATTTTAGAAACATTTTTGAGTAAATTAAAAACATTCTTAATAAATAATCAGTTTTATTCCTTTTTGTGAATGTAGTTTTCTTACTTTAATTCAGACATGTTTCAGCCACCTG
>JAUKPT010001431.1:0-15344 GCA_032273505.1 Nanomia bijuga
AGAAAAACAAAAGATTATCATATATACTACTATTTGTCATTATTTTAGTTTAAATCTTTACACATTTTCCCTCATAAGAAACTGTTCCTTATTTCTCCTAAGAATTTTAACCCTTTCGATGTACATATAAGTAGTCCATGAATAGAGTTATACCATGTTTAAACAATATTTGGATTAGAACTCAAATGTTAGATATTAAACTATATGTGTCTCCGATTCCTTTTTCATATGGGGTAAGGTTGAAGTTATTGGGATTGCTGAACAGAGTTAAGAGTCAAGAGTCAAGAGTTCCCAAGATATTCCTGACAATTATACCAAAAACTGTATCTGTATGATACATGGTAAAAGGTGAAAATGCAAATACGTTTTGAGATTTGCCATCGTCTATAACTAATTTATCAAATAATTTATTTATTATTGTTCTCGCCTTTGCTTGAACAATATTATATCTCGAGAAAATGTCACTTTGTTACCAGTAAACAAATAGTTATTATATGTACCTGTTCCTTTTAACATATAATTTTGATATTGATCTTCATAACTTACCTTCGGAATTGGTAGAATTAATCTTTAACCTGTAACATAGCAACGTCGGAAGGAGCTTTAATGGAACCAATTTTAGTCATTTCCAGGAAATTGACAAATTATAGCTGAAATATTGATTTCCATGAAAATTGTCTATAGTAAACATTGTTGAGCATAAAATTTGCTATTGAATGGTATACTATATGTTGGAAATTGAAGAACCTCGGTTTTGAACCAGTTTTTGTCATTTCCAGGAAATTAGCAAATTATTGCTGAAATATTGATTTTCATGAAAAGTGTTCATATGAAATGTTGCTCAGCAAAAAAATTGGTATATTATATATTGAAATATGACAAACTTTACATTTTACCCCACTAAAACCAAATTTGGGTTTTCCCAGTCTGAATTTTTGAGCACTTAATGAAAATATCATCTTAGGGTCATAAGTGATTGGAAAAATACAATGAAAATTTTCAAACCAATTTTGCACAAAACAGCCCATTTATGTGCTAACTGACCTGATTAAATTAAGGAATCACTAAACTATATCACAATTTTTACTTTTACTTCCTTCACTTTTTTGGCCATAACTTTCTTTTTCCAAAGCTAGAAATTTGAGTTTACCCACCATTGGAAAGCTGATTAGATTACCTTTCCAACATTATTTAATACGGGACCTCAGAACGCTTTTCATCTTCAGAAATTTTAAAAATTCACTTGTAGTTGCTAAAAAATAGGGCCAGCTCAGAAAATAATTTGAGATACTTGCTTGTGTCAGCAATTTTTTTTAAATTTTTTTTCTGTTTTTTATTAATAAGGAGATACCTTAATACAAATAAAATGTCTGTACAAGATTTTAAGGTTTGAATCAATCTCAATGTTGTGTTGTTAAGGAATCTCTAGTTTTTCAAATTTCAATTTTAGTCATAACTTTCTTCCCCCAAAGCGAAAAATTTGACTACCCACTATTGGAAAGCGGTGTAAAAAAAATTTTCTATAATTTTTTTCTAGGTTAGCCAAAATTTTGAGCAAATTCTACTGGACTATAAAAAGTGATCCTTTTTCTTGAGGTAACATAATAATTCAAGGATTCACAGAGAGATAAAAAAAATTAATCAATACATGACTTTACTTTTTTGTCACATTCTCAAATATTAAAAAAAATCATCTTTTGTATCTAACTATGCAACTATCATATCAACAAAAATATTTGTGTCAAAATCATGAAAAATCTGTGTCAATTTCATTTTATTGTATTTTTTGTCTTGACACAAAATAAATTTTATCTATTTAAAAGTGTACCTTTTTTGATGCTCAACACTAGGACAGATAAGTAATGTGACAAAATTATAGTAATATTAGTTATTTTGTCTTTTTTTATTATGAATGGATAAATGTAGAAAAATGCTGAAAAAAATAACTTCCACAAATTTAGGTATGAGTCTGTAAAAATTTCAATAATTTGCAACCTCCAACATGAAATTAAGATTAATTGCTCAGAGTTGTTAATGTTTTAAGGGTATTAGAATGAAGTCAAATATTGATAAAGGAAGAATAAAAGATTTAGTTCAAGGTGCACCAAAAGCACAGCTACATCTGCACCTTGATGGATCTCTTTCGTTTAATTTTATAACTGCTGCTTTAAAGAGATTGGAAGAAAGAAATAAGGATGTCATTATTTTCGAAAAAGATTGGCAACCATCTAACGAGGAAGAACTGATGCAATGGTTTCGAAACATGAAAAAAACGGAACAGGAAAAAGGTTGGAAAGTTGCGGGCTCTCAGAACTGGAATATATTTACTGTTTGTAATTACTTTCTTCAAACAAAGATTGATTTGTTTGAAGCAACATATGATTTGTTAACACGATTAGCATATGAACATAACGTCAACTACATTGAAATACGCTTTGCACCCATCCTTCACACTAACGAAGGTTTGTCTGAGGAAGATGCTGTCAAAGCTGTTATTGATGGCTTTGATCAAGCTGTATTTGATATAAATGAAAAATTCAACAAGATTGTTGAAGGTGGCATTATTCTGTGTGGCTTGAGATCATACCCTGTCGAACAACTTATGCAGACTGTGATATTGATACAAAGTGTAAAAAACAAACGGATGTTAGGTTTCGATATAGCTGGCGATGAAAAAACATACCCGTTAAAGTTATTTGAAGATGTTTTGAAATTTGCTGTCTCAAATGGCATAAAGACTACCGTACATGCAGGGGAATGGGATGGGGTTAAGTCACCTGATGTTATTGATAATCTGAAGTTGGCTGTTGAATTAGGTGTGAATCGAATTGGACATGGATTAGCGTTAGGAGCATTGAAGGATGACGATGACCTATTTACTGGTTTAAAGGAGAAAAATATATCGGTGGAGATATGTTTAACTGGAAATTGTTCTCATCCAGATAAATGTGCTTCATTTCAACATCATCCATTGCTTCGATTTCTTTCGAATGATATTGCAATTTCAGGTTTGAATGTTGATAATTTACTACTTTCTGGCAATGCAGAAGTTGGTTGTCCTAATCCTACAGGAGAAATATTGCGAGCTATTTTTGATTGTGGCATTAAAAGTGAAGGATTGTTGAGAATAATTAAAAACAGTTACAGAACAGCATTTATGAAGTTACCTGAAGCTTTTATAGAAAGCAGTTTGAAAATTTGGAAAGAAAATGTTCTTTCTTATCTATAGGGTCAAAAAACCTGATTGGAGATGTCCCCTGAGGCTCAGCCTGATTTCAGGCTCACAGAAAATTTCCATGGTGAAAATAATTTTATGCCTTATTCAGTATTGTCAATAATAATTTTTTTTTTGGGGGGGATAGGATGATGATCAAATCATGAAATTGTCTTACTGTATTCAAATTACTTTGAATAGTCAAAATCAAGAACCAGAAATGTTATTTCTAGGCATCTAGGATACTTGAAAACCTGAATTTTTCCTGGGCTTCCCCCCCTGGACCCAACCCCACTTACATCAACCCCCGACCTGTTTTACTCCCACACTTCGCTCGGTCGTTGGGGTGCTACACTAGTTTTTATTATAATCATTTTTTTATTACATGATTGACAGTTCTGTTATTTTTTCCAAATTGTTGACCTTTTTTTTATATTTAAATATTTAATATATATTTTCTTGTCAATATGACGAAAGATCTTTGAATAAGAAAATTTTGTTGTTTTAAATGTGTTGAAGACCCATCCATTATTCCAAAACTTATTAGAATATTTTCTTAAATTTATTGTATATCTAATTATTGTATAAGATGTTCTGAGTAGAATAAATGAATTTAATTTAATTTAATTTTATCACACAAAACACGAGTATGAATGGACTCTGTTACAGATATTTTACGAAAAATGCTGTTTTCATTTTTCATTAAGACTTCATTTATCTTGAGAAATTGAAAAAAAGGGGAAAGGTAGAACAATTCAAATAACTCATTACTTCAACACATAAACACAACAAAAGAAATGAAAAGAAACATAAGAACCCTTTTCCTATACAAATCATTGAAATCAAGTAAAGGAACAATCTATTTTTTCAAAGATTTGAAGTCAGTACATAAAATGTCTTCATTAAGTGGTGATTGTGAGGGTTTAAGGACTATCCAATTTCCCTCAAATGGCATGGATCAAGACCTGTCAGCATGCCTAAGAATAGTGCTTGCACCCTCACTAAGAGTTCAAGTTGAGTGCATTCTACTGCATCGTTTGTAATGACACATCCAATAATCATCTTACAAAAGAGGATGCTTAACTAACATGAATGGAAGTGTGTTGGAAGATGACATACCTTTGTGTTGTTTTGGTATCGTTATGGGTATGCAAAGTTTCATCCATCAGAACTATCATTGTTATTCGCTTTTAAAAAAATCAAGTTTCAGGCTACATAATGTTTAATTTAGAATAGATATATTTTTAATGAAAAAATCTTTATTAGTTAATAATAATTATTGTCACACTTTCCCTATACAATAATAATCAATATAGTATGGCAATATTGTACGTTTATCACGTCATAAACGTATGATATTGCCATGCAGTTTATTCTCAGGATTTCTTTTACCTGTGAATTTAAATTTCTGTGCATTCATCTGTTTTGAAAAAATGAAATTCTTAAGTAATTAAACCTCGTGCATTTCACTATAATTCCCTAATGCTCTTAATAGACATTAATCATTAATGATTGATTTTATTGTTAGATTTCTAAACAATAAATATTTTTAGGAACTAGAAAACAAACTTGAAATTGAAACTATTGAGTAAGAAATTATGTGAACAAAATAGTTTTTGTTGTATTTTTCGAAATATTTTGTATGTGTGTGATAAATCTATTATCCAACTCGGCCTTAATTGTATATTGCAAATTATAACACTCAGTATTAAGATATATAACTCGGCCAAGGCCTCGTTATATATCATAGTGCTTCGTTCTATAATTTGCTATATACAACTCGACCTCATTGGATAATAGATGTTTTAGGTGAATCGATAAGTTCATCAAAGGAAGTAAATATATTTGGAAATGTTTGGAGTGAATTTTTCAATTGATATTATGCCATGCTTTTTTATGACTGTTTCTATTTACGTTCTTTATGGTTCAATGGTATTAAGTATTATTAATAATATAAAAGTGATGACTTTCTATTTTCTGCTATGGAAAAACAGGAAAGCTAAGTAAATACAAAAATATGTTTGAAATTATTCTAACAAGAAAAATATATGCTCAAGCATAAAACAAACTAATTCAACTTGATATTTTTATACTGAGATGCATATGTTTTGTATTAGTAGAGTTATTTTTATATTTTATGTCTTAGTTTAAATGATATTTTCATCATTGGTTGTATATCAATAGTTCTTACAAATTTGAGTTTTTGTACTGAAAAATAATTTCGTGGTATAGTACATGAAATAAGTAAGAAATAAGATTCAGGGGTTCTAAAAGGTTTTGGAATACATTTAATTTTATTGAAGAATATGGTTGTATGGAGAAATGGAATGAAAAGAAAATAAGTTTTAAGTGGTTCATATTTTGCCAAAAAACTTTTTCTGCTCAAAAAACATGATCAGTTTAATCAATATTTTGATAAAATACCACAAAAACCTGCCTCAAAAAGTTAAGAGTTGTTATGATTGATGATATCACATCTTAAGAAAGTAAATGTTATTAAGTCTGTTTTTATTTCTTCACTTCACTTTTTCTTATTAAAAGATTATCAAAATGTTTTTTACATTATCCACATGGTATTCTTACATTTCCAACATCTTCTGTGTTTTTTTTTTATCAACTTTTACAATTTATACTGTGAGGTTTATCATTCAATGTACACACTTTTATATTATTGTGCTATTATAAGTGACGATGAAATTAAGTAATTATAATTTTTATTAGCTCATAATACAATTCGTGGTTTTTGCCTAGTCTTATTTTTAGACTTCGATTAACTCTGTTTGATGAAGGATATGTAATAGTTAATAAGTTTAAATTTTTTATTTTTTGCTATGATTTTAGTCAATGGTGAGGAAATGTTTGTGTTTTTTCTTTGCTTATCAAGGTTTTAATGATGCCCTACTGCGTTTTCAGATAAAGGTGAAACATTTTTATACGTTGTGGCATTCTTGATCAAACCTCTTATTGTACCTATTACCAACTGGCATTGAACAGCCTGAACCTGAAATATTGAAGTTAATGTGGTAACTACAAACTCAGATCACCTTAATATTTTGATGAAACCAAGAGAGACAAATTCATTTGGGAGAAAAAGGGATTTTTCTTTTATTATAAAGGGAACTAGGCAACATCAAAGAAACTGTGTGCAGAAATCTTGAACTTTAATTAACTAATAAATATTTAAGACCTTGAAAGAACTAATTCGCTTATTTGCTCATCTCATAATTAACTCAACAAAAAAGGGATGTTCATTTTATTTCGACAGTCTTAATTTATGTAAAGCTTCGAGAATTAACTTGTCATATCCTCAAATTATCCGGACTCAATAATGATGAGCAACCTTGTGTTTATATTGTTTACACATTCTTCAGTAAAACATCATTATTGTTTTGACCAACCATAATTTCTTGATAATGAGTTTTCATATGAGAAAATGTGTTGAATGACACACTAATTTTCTGTTATTTCAATTAGTTTTTATATCTGTCAAAGTTGTAAAGGCAAATTAACTTGTCATTTTGAGTGGCTGGTATTATTAGAATGAGTTATTTCTCTTACATAGTATTTTTTATATTTATTAAGTGATACAAGAGAAGAAATTGCCTCATAATTATAGCTGATTTTACTGATAGAAAATATCGCAAAGTATATGGCTCACTATGCTCACTCAAATATGTGACAATGAATCAGTTTTGCAATTCAATAATGAGTAAGATAACTTATATTCTTTTTGTTGATACTTATATTGTTGTTGCCTATTTGCTGGGAAATGTAAATACTTGAATATTATAATGGGATCCAATGAGCAGTTTTGCTATAAAACAGTAGTGGATGAATCCTCCTGTTCTACACCATATATTTTTATACAAAAATACTTTGATCTTAATGCATACACCAAGGTAACTTTTAACTGTCTTATTTTAAAGCTTTAAATTTTTTAAATTTTTGCTACATAATTCTATAATCATTATCATGATTTTTTGATGTCAGTTTACTTATCAGGGGGGGGGGGGTGTTTTACTATCTGGTGTCTTTTAGTTGTTTATAATGTCTTTGAGATTCCCGCATAAAATAAAGAATTAATGAATACATACTGATAGTTGATATGGTAACCTGATTTGATTTGTGGCCAATCAATGCTGTTAAAAAATTATATGTTTTCTGTATTGAAACAATTCAATCTGTAAACGATGGTGTTGTCTTTTTGATTAATCCAGTGTGTATTCTTATTGATTATTGAAGAACTTCAGCCTACATTTACCCTTGATTGATTGACTTCATAATATCAAGTTTTGATTCAAGAGGGGTGATAAAAACGGTGTTGTTGTAGAAGTGCTTTTTAGATGGTTTAGAGTGTTAACAGTTTTATCCAATTTTTGATTAAGAACATACAATTTTGAAAAAGTAGAGTTTTTGATGATCCAATAAATGGCCTGTTTTATTTTACTTAATAATAATTGAATAATATAACAGTAACATAATTAATAACAATAACAATAACATGATTGTCAGTTCCAAACGTGTAGCGTAACTGAGCGGAGGGCCAACAATCATGACCATATGCTTTTCCGATTGTTATTGGAATATTAGTTATATTATTTTGGGTTTCTGAGGAGTTTGTCCCCAATTATTTTTATTATATTGTTATTGTTATATTTTTTCATCTTTTTAGATCAATGAATTTTTGTTTGTTTAGTTGTATTCTTTCGGATGAAAATGCAACGATTCAAAAACGTATGATATTGAATGACCAGAGCTGCAAAAGAGGAAATTTTGTTTTATATTTTGTTTAATTTGATAGCAATCGAGTCTTACGAAATTTCAGCGAAAATTATTTGCTTTGCAGGAAAATATCTTTATAATGAGAGCTAAATTTTATCAAAATTTTTTTTGTGATTTGGTAAAAGGTATTGATTACAATTTTTAAAAGCCTGAGAAATTCAATGAAAAAAGCATTTCATAATTACTCTACGAATATGTAGAATCAATACTAAAAATCTGAACATGGATACTTAGCCACTTTTGGGCAAAAATGGTGCACCACAACCACTTGACATAGTTAGTTTTTTTAGTACCCTTGTTATAAAATTTTCAGTACCTTTGACTACTTATTTTTCAACTGTCATAATTATTTAATAATGTTCAACTGTCAAGTTATTAGTGTTGTTGAACAACGAATGTACCACCACAATACTAAATGGCTTAATGTATGAACTTCTAGTATCAACCCCCTTCCCCGCTCCCCTCCTTGGGATAAGGACTAGACAATTCAAATTTGAAACAACATTTTTCCTGGAAAAGAAACATCTATCAGATTCCATCCTTCTTGTTTTTGAAAGTGGAGATCAAAAACATTACATAGTAGTTTTTTCAATAATTTCGTAGTATTATGATATGTGTGATATGTAAATACTTGATTACCAATAATATCAAATGATATCTTTATAATAGTTGGTCTAACTATGCTTTTCTATTTTTTAGAACCTTGAAGAGCATCAAACTCTTTTTGTGTAATTTATACTGACTGAATTTCTTTAAATCTCAAATTCTTTTTCTTTCAAAAAATATGACCAAGATAAATTAATAAAAAAATACTGTAACTAACCAAATCTGACCAACCCCAGCTGGCCAGAAAATGTTAGGAAAAGTTGGTGTCAGTGCTGGAGAGACCTTATTCAATAGTACCAATTCAAAGTTGTTGCTTTTTTAAAAGATACTTTTTTTTTTAGAATCCAGAAATTATTTCGAGAGGGCAACAATTCTATGTATATTATTTTGAGTTGATGTTGGTAGTAAACAACAAAATTTGAGACACTGAAATTATGTCACTATTCAAGATACCAAATCCTTATAATAAACCTAGCAGTAGTAGTAGTAGTAGTACTGCTACTGGCACTAGTGATGAAATGGAGTCGTTAGTGAAAAAGATGTTATTACTTATACAAATGGATGATAATTTTGACAAAAAAAACAATGAAATGCATGAACAAAGGTTGGAAAAAATGAAACAGTTATTAGAAGATTCAGAGAAGGATGATTGGATGTATTCTAAAATTGAAGATTTGATTGGTTTATGACGACATGGAATTTATTTTTTTAGGGTGAATCCTGATTTTAATTGTGAATATGCGTTAAGAGACCCTCTTCTTCTCAGTCTTGCATGAAACAGCTTTTTTAAATTATTCGGGGGGGGGGGAGGGTTGTATGGTATATTTAGGTTAGAATGCAACCTGTAAAATTGTCTGAAAACATCACAAATTTTAATGAAAATTAAACAAATTTTTTAAAAAGAGTTTTGAAACTGTAATACCACTATGGTATATGGCATATGGAATTTTTTACATGATTTTTAAAAATTCTCGAAACCTAGTCTAAATTAAATCAATTTTAACTTGTTGAATATTCTGGTCAAAATCCAAAAAATTAAAACTAACTGTTTCATTTTAATAGACATTCAATGATTATGGGGTTAAGGCGTCAGTTTTCTCTCCATTTTAGTTGGAAGGAACAGGGTTTCTTATTTATAGAAAGTAGAAATTGCATTTGTAATATTTTTAAATTCAATTTGATTTAGCTGTATTATTATCTCTCTTATTCTTAATAACCTTTTACTACCCAATGAGGTTTACATCTGAATAGAATATTGCCAATTGTGAAAATGAAACAGGAGAACAATTTCAATAATTTAATATTAGTGTCATCTCATGATTTTCTATTGCCAATTTTATTGAGCTGTTTAGTTATTATTAATCTTGTCCACTCACATTTTTCGCTCAAGTTGGTCCTTAGTCAGTTTTTTTCTGAACTTTCTCATTTGTTTCTTGTTTCTGCTCAGAAAATTCAGCAAAATTCCTTTGGAAGTTTGAATTGGCATATTGTTGTTGTTTTGATCCCAAAATCTTTTATTTTACTTAATAAACACCATTACACTTTGATTTAAGAAATAAAGTGTGTAAGAGAGATCTGAATTAATGAAAGTTTATTTAAATCGAATTTTTAGATTTGATTGGTAGAAATTAGAATTGAGAAGAGAATCTTGACCTACAAAGTCTTGTACTTTGCATCTGAACTTTTGCTTTGTGTTGATTTTTAAACTATTTTTCATTTAAACATGAAGTGTGGCTATATTAAGTTTCATAAGACAGAGCAAGTTAAAAACTCTCATAAAGACCTAAATTCATAGTCTTGTGTCCATATTAAATAGATACGGAAAAAAGACAAGAATTTATTCTCTTTATTGAATTATACATATGCAATGAGAACATTAGTCACATTTTGGTGTGGTATTGTCCTCATGCTCATTATACTTCAGCAACAAGTAAAAAAATGTTAAATTCGCCATCTGCCAGTTTGTCACAGCAAGTTATGTTATCAGAAATCATCACATCCCACATTTGCAGCATACTATGAAAAAATCAATCAAACTAAACAATTCCTCCTTTCTGATGATTTGTGATTATTATTCATAGCATGTCATGACATGTAGTATGCAGCAAATGTGATCTATGTTGATTTAAATTCATTTGAAGCATAAAAGGACCAAAAGTTAAATAAAAAGGGCCCCACCTTTCTCCCCATTTCTAATTATTTCAGGACAATTTGAAAAAATAATACTTATTCAAAAAGGGACCTCTAAACATATTTGGGTGCACCCAAAAAACTAGTAAAATATGCTCTGACTTGAAATGTAAAAATTGTTATTTTCTTTTATTGTGTGCAATGTTGGACAGTCACTCAATGATGGCTTTCATATGTAGTTTTCTTAAAATCCAATTTAGATAGCATGGCATTTGATATAAATAATGCATCTGTCGAATGGGAACTACTTGCTGATGGCAGATGTCTACCAATGACCAAAATTATGGTTGACTTTTCAATGCAATACAATCGACAACTTCACCCTGAATTTGAAGACCAGATAAAAAAACTTTGGGAATCAAAAATCAATGAAAATAAACGTCTTTATAATATGAGTAAGTTTCGACTGAAAAGTGCAAGTACTTATACAACAAATGAGGCAATGATTCATTTGAATATAGGTCTTACTGATTATCGAGACACTGTATGTACAAACCATTTAAGCTCTTTATCAGAGTTACATACTTTCGGTGAACAAACTTATGATGATGTCCATGCTTGCTTTGGAGATGCGATTGGTGTTGGCGGGATTGTTGTGACAGAAGATAACTTTATTATACTCCAAAAGCGTTCTGATTGGGTAGCAGAGTCCAAAGGTTGTTTTGATACACCTGGTGGTCATGCTGAACCAGAGGAGATGATAAAAAAATTAAGCACAACTCTATCGGATGTGTTTAACATAAAAAGTGAAGATGTTGTCTTTGAACTGTTTCATTCTTTTATTCGAGAAGTGAGAGATGAAGTTAATGTACCAGAGAGTTCTCTTTCCTGGCCTTTACTACTAGCAATAACACGTAACAAAGTATATGGTTCAAAGCCTGGCATGATCTTTTATGTTAAGTGTAGTCTTCCAAAGCAGGATGTTGAGAAATTATATTTTAAAGGTGGTCCAGAAACAGACGAATCGACTCAACTTAAATTTCTACATGCTGAGGAACTTCTCAACAATCAAGACCTGGCAAAGACAAATGATCTGGCACCTCTTTGTAGTGCTTCTTTGTTACTTTACATACACCATTATCAAACACTCAAAAATATGTGAGTAGGTTGTCAACTCAGAGATTATCTACCTGTAAATAATATCTTTTGTCTGTTCAGGCAACAAAAATTTAAGAATGACTTTTTAATGGATCACTTTCTATGAGCGCTGATATAATCACCTTGTTATTTATGTACTTATAAACCCTTCCAGAGAATCAATCTGATTTATGATGACCTTACATATCTTTTTAAAATAGATTCTTTAAAACAGATTTTTGCAATATCTTTTAAAAACAGATTCGGCTGGCGCCTCATCCTAAATACGCATTTCACACCGCATATCTCACCATATCATGAAAAGACTGAGTTAAGAATATTTTCCACCAACTGTTAAGTCAAACTTTACACCTATAAGATATCTTCAATATGGAATTTTGGCAAGAGGTGTTTTGTTTTAGTTCTGTATCTTGAGAAGATTGTCTCTATTTGGTCTGTAAAAATGACTATTTTTTATACAGTTGTCATCACTGGTCTAAGATTCACACACATGGTGGACAATGTAAGTGCATACTGGTATCTCACTATTATTTTTTTAAATTTTCTTCAACTATGATGGACAATATAAGTGCATTTTCACCAGATATGTCACCAGGAACCTTTTTTCCAAAAACAGCGGCCACTTCGAAATGCGACCACAACCACCATGTTTTGCAATATCATATCTATGTTTGCAGGTCTATGGAAAACCCTTAAAAACCTGTAAAAAAGTTCTAATTGTATACTCACTTTACCCCTTCCTTAACGTACTTGGCTTTTTTAAGAGCTATATAGTACTCTCTTAAATCTATAGAGGTATAGTACTGTATTAGATCTTCGAGAGAGAATAAAAAAGTCAGCACTTTTTTGTTTAACAAGCAGGAGTCAAAATAAGGCTTTTCAATCAAGCCAGGTTTTTTATGCCAGCAAAGAGAGCGGAGGGTGCAGAGTGTATAGAGTGAGTAGTTGCAGTTGGGGGTCTGGGCTGAGCCCCGAAGTCAGTACTTTTTTGTGATGACTTGTCATTATGAGGAAAATGTTATGGAAAATCTGTCACAGCATCTCTAACTCAAAATTGCATTAAAATTGGTGGAGATGTTTCTCATGACACCATAAACCTTCCTTCCTCCGGTACGTTTAGGGTTAAGTGAATTTTAATTTTTGGAGAAGTGATCAACAAATTATTATACATTTTCTTCAGACATGGAAAGTCACAGAATACGATGAACAGGGTGCAAGACTAGGAACAAAATCCCTTTTTTGCTACAACCTATTGAACATTTGCAGGAATTATATTTGTTATGAAATTATTGATTTTAGTTATTTGATTGTTTTAGAAACACAAATAATCAAATAGTTATCAATATGGTGTTTATTATCACCCATGAAGATGGTTAAAATTCTAAAAATGTAAGTCATCTTAAGTTATTTTTTTTTAATTCTGGTGAAATTATTTTTGGGGTTTATTCATGTTTAGTTTTTCGTTGTTTTGATTTTCTTTCACGTTGTGAAACCATCTATTTTCTGCTCTCTCAATCGTACAGGTCTGGAAAAATTAGTAGTGTGCAAAATTTTAGGTTTACAGTTTTAGTCAATGGTGAAGGAGTCTTTCATATCGTTTTGTTCTTTTAAACATCAACGTGACGTTGGGCTGTGGGATTTGGAGGGGGATAGTTGTTTTTTTTATTTCTAGCTCTACCTTTATATGGATTAACATACAACATATGTCAAAATAATAGGGATTTTGTGTGGAAGAGTAAATTTTTTTCTTTGCCTCTCAATTAAGACATTTTGGGTGCTTCAACACATCTATATAGTATTACTCGGTTTCTGTGTGCGTGTTCCACTTTTTCTCAAAAAGTACTTATTCCCAGGGAACGCCCTTTTGCAAGAACCTTTGTTATGATGAGGCGCAGCTAACTAAGCAAGATGGGGTCGGGGTCGTGAATAATTAATGAGTTATCGCATAATTAGTGCATAATTAGGGCCAAAAACAACCTTTTTGTGGATATAGTCGTGCGATATACCGTTGGAAAGCATTTTGGATACTGAATTTGACTGGAGCAAACTAACTAAGTAATTTGGTGTATAAGTCGCATAATTAGCACATAATTAAGGCCAAAATTAAACTTTTTGCATAATTAGGGCCAAAAATAACCTTTTTGCAAATATAGTCGTACCATATACCGTTGGAAAGCATTTTGGGTACTGAATTTGAAAAAAGCAAGATGGGATCTAGGTCATGCATAATTAATGAGTTTTCACATAATTAGTACGTAATTAGGGCCAAAAATAACCTTTTTGCAAATATAGTCGTGCAATGTACCGTTGGAAAGCATTTTGGATACTGAATTTGACTGGAGCAAACTAACTAAGTAATTTAGTGGTTTTTTTTTCCAAAATTAGCACATAATTAGGGCCAGGGCCAAAAAAACTAGCTGAACAATTTATGTGTGGTTGATGAAATATTTCCAAATTTTGATGACGATAGAAGTACCTCAACCATCTCAACTCCAAAAAAAGACACTTCACTAAAATTAAATGACAAGATTCTTCAACGTTTACCTGGCGAAGAGCGTGTCCTCTTCAGTTGCGACCGTGCCATATGTGACACTGATGAGGAATCTCGAAATTATCCTCTTGAGTTTCTCAATTCTATGAAACCTACCAGGGGTACACATGTCAGACAATTGAAGACATCACCTACCCTCGGCACTTTTCTGACACTCGAAATCACCTACCCACCCCTCTTCATCTTCAAAATTTCTTAGTTATTCAAATTAGAAGTCAATGAATGCGATTTACGATCTACATTAGATCTAAATCAGAAGAAATTGAAGCAATACACCTATTAACCCTAAAAAATGAGTATTATACTGAACTGGAAGAAAAGGGGTGACAATGATGCGACCAAAGAAAAGACTTGTTGGAGTGAATGTTGATGTTGAAAGATCTGAAATTATTGCCAATGATGAAGATGTTGACATGATAAATGAAGAAGTTGAGGAAAATTTGTCATCTTTAGATATTGAAGAAGTTTTGACAAATGGAGATGAATTAGGTAATTCAATTACCATTGATGTTAATGGGAAATAAGTACATAAGGCAACAGCGGTTAAACAATTGTTTGAGTCAACAGCTGCATCAATTGATCGCCTTAGAAGAGTCAGAGGTTATGGTAAAACACATGAAATTGACAGCAATCTTTTAAGCATGACCGACTTTAGGTCTAAATGATTGTATATTATTAGGTGAAACTGTAGCTGCAAAGATAACTGTAAAAAACAATTCTTCTTCGTTTTGTCTTTTTAAAATCAAGTCAATTAAAGATAAAGAATCGAAGAAATTTGAAACGATTATTAGTGGTACAGCTATAGGTAACAAAATCTTTAGTGGTGAAATTCTTGCAGGAAGGTTATGCGACGAGAAATTAATTGTTGTTGAATCTAAAACAATGAAAGAAGAGATAATAATA
>JAUKPT010001432.1:0-15343 GCA_032273505.1 Nanomia bijuga
ACACTTAAGGACACTTAAAGACAAGTTTAGCAACCCCATGTATATATTGCAAGCTTCATTTAGGACACTTAAGGACAAGTGTATTAACCCCTCATAATAGATCTTTTGCAACCTTCATTTAGGACACTTAAGGACACTTAAAGACAAGTTTAGCAACCCCATGTATATATTGCAAGCTTCATTTAGGACACTTAAGGACACTTGAAGACAAGTTTAGCTACCCATTGTATATTTTGCAACCTTCATTTAGTCCACTTAAAGACACTTAAAGACAAGTTTAGCTACCCCTCTTCTTTATATCTTTGCCAACTGTCATTTAGGACAATTAAGGCCACTTAAGGAGACACTTAAGGACAGGTTTAGGTATCCTCTTGTTTCTATATTTGCCAACCGTCATTTAGGACGGTTATGGACATTTGAGGACGCCCAAGGACACTTAAGGAGACTTAAGGTCATTCGAATCAATTTTGGACCAGTATGAACCCAGACTCCTTAACATTTTCAAGGCTTTATTTAAACGAAAATACATTTAATTATCCGTGAGCTTTGTTCATTTCCATAGATTTTTTTCCTTTTTAGATATGATATAGGGCTTTAAAAATACATCCGATGATGTAGTACTGAGATGATTTACCATCTAAAGTACATTTCAAATGTCTTGACACATATTCTAGGTTTCTTCATAACTCGACCATTTTTCAGCCAATTACCTCCATTTTTGGTCAGGTAAGAGCTATAGTAAAGTACTATGGTAAAGTGAAAAAATAAATTGAAAAAAATAAAAGGAAGTAGGGAAAAACAAAGATGAACATTTGCAACTACTCGAAATAATGGTTTATATGATATGACAGTTATATGGTACTATGTTTTACTATAATAAAAACTCGATAATACCATGTATAGATGACTTTTCAGATTTATATCATCGACTTTTATTGAAATATGCTATTTTTGGGCCAATTTGGGCTCAAAAACAGGAATTTTGGCCCAAATTTAGCATTGGACAAATTATGATTGATCCAAATGTGTCGCAACTATGTTTTACTATTATAAGAACTCAATAATACCATGTATAAATGACTTTTTGGTTTTAATTTATCGAATTTTATTGAAATATGCTATTTTTGGGCCAATTTTGGCCCAAAAACAAGGATTTGGGCCCAAATTTAGCATTGGACGAATTATGATTGATCCAGATATGTAACAACTATGACTTACTATCAAAAAAAACCCATAATTACCATGTATAGATGACTTTTCAGCTTTTGTTAATCGATTTTTATTGCAATATGCTATTTTGGGCTTAATTTGGACCCAAAAATGGGAATTTTAGCCAAGAATTTAGCATCGCATGAATGATGTTTGATATCAAATGTGTCCCATCTATGTCTTACTATTATAAGAACTCAATATTATCATGTATAGATGACTTTTCCGCTTTAAAATATCGATTTTTATCAAAATTTGTTACTGTTGGCCCAATTTGGGCCCAAAAACGGGGATTTGGGCTAAAATATAGTATGAAGAAATGTTGATTGGTCTCAGTTGTGTCACAAATAATACCATTTCTAGATGGCTTTTGAGCTTCGAAATAATGATTTTTATGGAAATATGATATTTTAGGCCGACTTTGGGCCAAAAAACGGGGATTTGGGCCCAAATTGCGTTCGAATATTAAAAATTGAATTTGAATATGTTGATATAGGCTGTCTTTACTGGTTCATGCTTGATTTTTAACAATCAAAGGTGATCTTGCATACAGAATTTTCTCATTTATTCATTATCGAGTTTTTCCAAATTTCGGGTAATTTTTGGGATTACCCTTTTTACCCCTTTATTTTCATTTTTCAATATTTTCTTCAACTCTTTCTGGTTAAACATTAAATTGTCTTTCATTTTCAAAAGAAATTATCTTAAAATATCAATTCGTTCTTGAGTTATTGTAATTTGAAGAATGACCTACGTTAATTTTTTTTTTTAAAGGTTTTGACTTTTCCTGTCCGGGTAATATAGTAGTCCGTGAGAATGAAAATCAAAATTCATGTCAATTAACTTATAATTACCGACGTGAAATAAGAATACTTTTGTTTAAAATGTAATAATGTAAAAATTCAAAACCTCATATCAAATATAGCAGCCTTCCACCACCTTTCGATAAGAAAAGAAAATTTATCACAGCGTGTATACTATATAATGCAATAAACAACCCGGCAAAAATAAATGACCCACGCTTTACCAATTTGAGGAACCCGAATTATAATTCCCGAAGCAGTACAATCCGTTTTTGCAGTATACTGGGATATCAATTCCCGACATCCAGATCATTCGTGCCGACAAATAAACGGGTTTTAGGGTCTTGCAAACCGGGTCTTAATATCTTAAATTATTTTACAGACATTGCGCGATATTTTTTCACTGGGCAGCCTGGTATCGAGTCGGTATGAAATTTCGTAATTGGTTCGGCCAAGTTAGTCGGGCGATCAAAATATGAATAAAAAAAGGAAATAAAAAAAAGAATATGTTAGGAAAAAAGGATATTTTAATTTTAATAAAAAGTTAGGGTCCCAAGATTTTTCCAAGTTTATTTTTATTTTTCTATAAATTTTGGAGGTATCTGCTGAACATATGTTACGAAACAAAAAGTCATAACCATCCTATATAACACTGCACGTATGTTCACTTTCATTCGATAAGAAAAAACAGTATACATTTCATTCCATAGGCATAAGGGCTTAAATTACCATTAATTATCCAATAATTAGCAGTTAATTAGCTACTAATTATTTCATTTCTACGTCAAACAAACTTTCCTCACCCTTAACTTTCATAATTAAAATATATTTCCGAGTCCCAATCCGCATTTCTTTTTTTCCTTCATACCCTCTTTTTTTTTATGCCCATATCCTCAACGCTATATTGATGCAATTCACTAAGCATCACTTTGACTGGGATCACAGGACGACATGCACAACGTTTGATCAGTCGGCGCATTGGCTCAGTAGTTAGCTTGCAGGTTTCTCAATGGAGCGACCCGGGATCGATCCCTCCTGGATCCCCGTAATTTAATCAAATTAAATCACTGAAATAATGTCCGCCACAAGTGATCCCTTGTGGTGCTTTAAATTCGACAATGGATTCCGTTAAATGTTAAATGTTGTGTATGTGTCGTAAAATGTTGATCCATCCCCGTTAAGTAGAGCTTAATATATACTGCCTCGAACGGGAATGTCTATGTAAATGGATGAAAATCGTAAAAAAAAATTAAAAAAAATCATTTTGCAGGAGAAAATGATTTCTTCAGTAGACTTGGAGGGATCATGGTTGAAATACATTTTCCATTGATTGGCCCAATTAGAGTTCTTAAATCAAGTGGTCCGAGTACACCAGAAAAAATGGGAGCCCATTCTGAATTGTGTCCATTAATTACGACTCTTTGGTATTGATTTGAGAGAAAGAGTCAGAAAGAAGATTCAGAAGATGACCTCTGACACCATTTTGCTTTAATTTGAAAATGAGACCCTGGTGCCAAACTTTGTCAAATGCCTTGGACATATATAAGTACACTAAACAGATCTCTAAACAGTTTTTGTTAATAAAAGCGCAATGAATTTCATTTATCAGAGAGAGAAGTTGGATTGTGCAAGAGTTCCCAAGTCTGAAACCTGATTGATTTTTTGAAATCAGATTGTTAGTAACAAGGTGAAAATAATTCTTTCGAAAATTTTTGATAGGATGGGTAGAAGAGATATTGATTTGTAATTTTCAACTTTCTTTTTGCATGATTTTTGTGCACAGGAGTAACATTAGCTTTCTTCCATTTCACAGGAAAGATACCTGTTTTCACAATGTTTAAAAATATACATTTTATTGGAACTACCATGATAGTTCTCATTCTCAACATTTTTGCTATGTTATCAGGACCTGTTGATTTGTTTACATCAATGTTTTTTAAGTAGTTCTTTAATTTCATCTTCCGTGGATGACTGTCCAGTAAATCCTTATCAGTAAGGGTAAAACCATTCTTTTTGTATTTTTTGTAGAGATTGTTTTGCCTTTTTAGTAGGCTTTTGATGTACCCATTGAACCATGGTGGATCCTTGAGGCAAAAATTTTTGTTTTGATTAGAACAAATTTGGACATAATATTTAATAGGGTAACGTTGAAGAATTCAACTTGGTCGGTAAGTTAAGTAATCCAGTCAAAGTTTTCGATGCTTTGATTTTCTTTTTAAAATAGCAATGAATGTAATCTTTAAAAATGAATTTTACAATTAACCCTAGATTTAAATAAATTAACTATAAAAAATAAATACAGGTATAAAAAAGAGATACAGTAATGGAAAGAAAAAAGTCTAGATATCTGGATTTGAAAGGTGGCAAGATTCATATCAGTGTATTTGAGTGAGATTATACTGCCTTTCTTCAATGAGCGACTACATCTTAGACAAAGAAGTGAACTTTTCACTAAACTCGTTGATAGTTTTGTTCGCAACAGGTTTGCAACAGTACCAGCCTCATCACTGCATTTTTCAGCAATCGTGTGAAACAAACGATCATAAAAGCGTTTTGCTTCATCGCCCATACCACCGAAACAAGAAAATATGATTTGGGTGAAAGAGCCGTTTTCAACCCGCACAATTCTTTTATTGTATTTGTTCTTTTTTAATTTCTCAACATTTCTGTAGACGTTGTTAATGGTTTGGAGTCAACAGCGGCTCAAGAGAAACATCAGAACATACTTCCTGTAGGAACTCAGCTGTCAAGTCACGTATATCATTGTGTCGGATTGTAGTAAAGCCACCAGTGGCACAGTTTAACCCATGAACTCCGTCAAAAGGAGCACCACAAACACATTTGAGGGCAATTCTTTTTAGAGGTATCCCATATCGTAGGAATAGTGCATCCCTAAAAGACTGCTAATCAAGATGGAAATCGTAGCATTTTAATGGAACACAGTTTAACCAGTGTGACGATCCTTGTTTACCGCATTTAGTCTCGTACAGTTTCTTTTATCTTTATCAGATCTTACTCTTGATTTAATTTTGTTCGTTTTCGAAGCATCTATTTTTAAGAGAGAATCTTGATCTCTTAACTTGCTTCACAAAAGGGGCAGTAATTTCTCGTGAATTGTTTTAACCATAATTTTGAGGCTTTTGCTTCATACCCAATAAAGAGACTAAATTTTATGATTGCATCCCACCAATATTTCAGGGAGAGCAATGAACCATCACCTGCACGATCATCTGCAAAAGCAGCATGTTTCACATCACGAATACGTAAAGCTTTTTTTTTTTTTTATCTAAGATGATATTTGATAATAGGGGCAGTATACTTAGTGCATCAATTGGCATTGCAATTGGATCTCCCTGGGTGATTCCTTATTCTGAAGAAATTACAGCACCACCTGTAACAAAAAGTCTTGCAGGTTGAGCATAACAGTTGTTAGTCTAAGTCGCAATCTCGGGGCATAAGATCCAAATGTTGTGGAGTTACTCCACCAGTCTCTTCTTCTTCAAATATCTCCCTCATACTATGGATATTTGCTTCAACATCACATTGAACGCCAACACAAAGCTTTAAAGCACGAGCAGCAGACATCATTTCATTTTCTAAAATAGTAGTTATAGCTTTTCCTGTTATGCGACGAAGAACTTCACCGATGCCAATGGGTCTTATCCGATTCTTATCCAGTGGAATAATTCTACAAGCAAGAAAAGCAGAAATGGATTTTGTATCTTCTATTACCCCAGTTGTAAGAATTTTAGAAAAAATTGCAGCTGATCTACATAAATCAAGACCTGCTGCTCCTGCTCCTGCTCCTGCTGCTCCTGCTTGTATGCTTTGATTGATCAAGTCATTGTATTGTTGGCACGATCATACTACCAAACATGTAATTCGAAAGTGGATGGGAATGAAAATCCGTTTTACAAAAAGTTATTTGGTGATTTATGATGATTCACTGTTAAAAACTAAGAAGATTATAAAAGAATGGTTCATGGGTTTGGAAAAAGCGTGCGATTTTGGTGATCGTTATGATAGAATCGTGAATTGCACCCTTTCCGGATATATGCTGGGTCTATTTCAAGACAAGATGAAGTTGAAGATAATCAAAGTGATATGTATAATATAGTTAAGAGGGAAGTCCAAGAAAATCCTTCAAACCGGAATCTATATGAAAACATAACTTAGATCAAAGTTAGTGAAAAATTAAAATTTTTTTCGTCATTGATTTCAGATGAACTTTGTGGGGATAAATTACCTGTCAATTCTCATTGGTAATATAATTATATGCTTACTTTCAAAACGTTACACTCAACTCCTTTTTATCATTGCATTTCATAGTATAGAGCAAAAAGATTGTAAATTAAGCAGTCATGAAAACGGATTAGTCCAAGCTGTTGCAGATAACTTTAACACCACAAGTTCTTCTCCAAATGGAAAACAACAAACTCATACGCTTGCTTTTTGATAATACAGAATCATACAGAATGTATTATTAGTAGGTCGTGTACAGACGTCAAAAATACAAGATGATAGATTCTTTTACGTTTATTTGGTTAGACAAGAGTGACCTCAAAGATTCAGTTAAAAGATGTACCAATTTTTAGTATTGTGGACCTATGTCATCAAGATATGGTGGTTAATCGGTTAAGTCGTCAAAGAACATTAAGTATTTCATAAAAAAGGATAAATAAAGTATTCATGTGATTCAGATTCAGATTGCATTCGTTGCGTTGTAACAAAATGCCTATCCAGCTTGTTTTTAAAAGTATTGACATTGGCAGCTTCGACAATATCTGCCAGAAGTGAATCCCAACCGTTCATCACACGTTGAGAAAATGAGTTCGCTCTTTCCGTTTAATGAACTTCCCGTTATGAATTTTCCATCTATGGCCTCTTGTTATTCTAATTTGAATGTTAAACAGTTTCACATGATTTACTTGCTTGAAGATTTTGAGTATCATATCACCTCTTCAGCGACGATAGATAAGAGATGGAATCTTTTATGTCTGGAGACGATCTTCATAAGATAGGTCCTTCACACTTTCTACTTATTTGGTAGCTCTTCGTTGAACATGGCCTTAATGGCCTTAATGACTTGATGGCCTTAATATCATTTTTGTAAAAAGGACCTCATATCAAATTGCCATATTCTAGTAGTGGACGCATCATAGATTTGTAAAGCAAAAATATTATGGTTTTATCTCTTGTGCAGCAAGATTTCTTTATTGCACCGAGGACTTGATTTGCTTTTTTATGGCAATGGATGAGTGTTGATGGAATTTTTACTCATTGTCAACATGAACTCCAAAATCTTTCTCGCAGATGGTTTCGTCCGAAACGTGATCGCGCATGCGGTATTCATAACGTGGATTCTTCTTTCCAATATGCATTACTTTACATTTAGTCACGTTAAAGGGAAATTGCCACTTTTGAGACCAGTTACACATGTTCGTAAGATCACTTTGCAATGAAATGTTATCATGACAGATTCTTGAGGGATACCACTTAGCACTTTTGACCATTTTAAGAGCTTCTGATTTTACTCTGACAGATTGTAATCGATTCGTCAAAATAGAGCATATCCTATCAAGAACATTGCTGCATATCCCAAGTTTTTGTAATTTGATCAACAACCTTTCATGGCTAAATAGCAATGTATATAACATCGATGCAAACCCATCTTCTAACATTTAAGTCCAATTTTCTAGGCACAACAAAAGCTGTGTCACGCAGTCACGACTGAAGAAAAATTTGTGTTAGTTGTCGCAAAACAGGTTATTCCTCATCAAATGGTCGAGAACTTCATCTCTAACTAGGAGGTAAGACTCACCAATCGGTAGTTTTTGGGACTTGAGCAACATTCCTTCTTATAAGTAACACTTCTGCTAGTTCTTTAAAAAGATATGGGTGGAATTAAACGTGTCCTAGGGATTTATTAGGGTTGAGGTTAGTGAGCTTGTCTTTGACCATTTCTGGTGTTATAACGATGTTCGTCAATTCTTCTGTAGTAATAGGCGTTGTTTCTGGTATCGAATCCGTGTCTTCACTAACGATAAAATCGTTTAACATATCTGCTTTTCTACATCAATTGTGGCAATGTTATTTGAAAGAGTTGGAATGGGCACTTATGTCTTTAGGTTTACCTTTCATGCTTTTAGCTAAAACTGATTCGAATTATTTTCCTCAGTTTTCGGGTTAAATTCTGAAGCTTGATTTTTGGTTTATATACGCGTATCGAGTACAGTCGGAAGGATCCTGTCTACATCGTTTCCATGCTCAATTTTTGGCCTTTTTCGATCGAAGTGATTCACTTGTCATATAGATTTCTCTCTTCTTCTTTGCCTGTGTTTGTTGAAAGAATACCATAAAATGTGTTGTAAAGTTACTTGACAAGGTTTTATTCCAATCATATACTAGTGACAAGCAATTCTTCACGGTCGCAAAATCTCCTTTGCAAACATTACTTTTCTGGGCATAAGAGTTAGTTTTTTGTATTCGTAATAAATATCAAAACTTAAACATACGGTCACCATTCCCTAAAAGAGGCAGGTAGTTTAAACTGCGAATCAAGCAATCTTCACTTGCATTTATTGGTCCTTAGGAAATTCCACGAAACGTAAACCGTTTTTTGGATTAATATTTGATTTCAAAATGCAATTATCGATCAAAAAACACCAGGTTTTGCAGAGAAAAAGGTTATAAAACAAAAGCTTTCAGAACCAACAACCAAGATTGCTTGAGAATGGCATTTGTTCTATGTAAGAAATTGACTGCTCAGAAGTACCTTATCAGATAAAAAGTCGTCAGACAAAAATTTCGGCACCAACTCGAAATTTCAGCACTTTAGTCCACTAAGACTATGGTATGCTAAGGTATGCTAAGTCAACTTCTGGACAAAATTTTCGGCAGCCAATACTTACAGCAATGAATGAAGTTTAAAGACGAACTAAATTGACTGCTCAGTTTACATTTTTTACATGAGACCAAGGTTTTAGTCGATATAGTGGGCCTTCCCAGATACTTTTCAATTCTTTATCATGAGACTCGGAGGTATGCAACTTTTGATGAGTTTCGTTGGATGCATTGATGTACTCTGTTCTCGATGAATTCTCAAAATACAGCAAAACTGCTCAACATTGGTCGGATTATCTGATCAAACCAGTTTTTACCATTCTACGTATGCACAAGCAGAGGGTGACAGCTATTGCATCTGTACGAGGTTAGGCAAATGCTTCCATACTTGCAGTTGGGGATTATAACTATGCGCATTTTCCAACACTCTGGTAAGCAAACAGGTAGTGGAATTCCAACAAGAAGGAAAGAAAACAATATCTTTTTGTTTTTTAATCTCTTCGTAAATACAAATTTCTTTTTTCTTAAAAAAAACATTCATATAGTTTCACTACCATGTACAAACGTAACTTTCACGTATCCTTACTATTATTTACAAAATGTATAAATCCACCAACTCTCGACGAAATAAAATCAAATCTTTTGATTCTCATCTTTTTATCACAAAACATGGGTGCGAGCGGATTTTATATATTTTTTTAAATTTTTTTATGCATTGTCCAAAACTCACATTGTTCAAATGTCCTGGGTTATTCAGATATTTAGTTGAAATTTTGCACACTTTTTAGGAACTACTTTTAAATGATACAAGTGGCCATGTAGAAGGATGCAGTCAAATCGCGTTTGGAGCATTTCGCAGTAAGTTCGCCCTCGTACTAGAAGTGTGAAACAAAAGGTGTTTCAACGATAAAAAAAGAATTATGGGAAATCCCGCTTTAATTACGCGGGCGGGATGAGAACCAATGATTTTATCTTATTTCGCCTTATGTTATAACGTAACTCTACTCTCTGATGAAAAAAAGGAAGGTTCTCCTAAGGTACCATAAACATATGACGTAAAACTTTGATGGGGGAGGAGGTGTCACCGAAAATGATGATGTTCCTGTTATCCCGCTACATTCAACTCCGCCGTTTACTGGATTCGGGGGGTCGGGGGGTCCATAAATTAGCCAAAATCACTGGACGTCAGATGTTCATGGTCCCTAAGAAGGTATGGCTCCTTGAATTTAACGTTAAGATGAGGTACATGTTTTTTCATAAGCGAAACGTTTACAAGTATATGAAGGCTCGGATTTGTTATTTCTTAAGCCATTATTAAGCATGATAATAGGAAAAAACCGGGTCAAGGGCTTCTTATTATAACGAAATTAAGGATCGGCAGTGATAGTTATTGTCCGATCAAAATGAATTTAGATCGTTCAAGTTGATTAAAAGAATCCGGTTTTCTCACATCACTTAAAATTGTGTACATTTTAACACCCCAACCCCGACCTTCGTAAGAACAATATTATTTACTCCAATGGAACTAGCAATGTACAATAGACACACTGACACACAAACTTATAAAACTTGTGACGGGAGCTATGATAGTTCAGTGGATTTTTTCTCCGATCAGTTATCCTTGATTAGCCTTACGAGCCTGATCTCCAAATAACAATGTGCTGATAAAAAACCCTGTAGAACTCTTAAAATGGCTACATTACAAAAATTGTTTTCAAGGAGCCAATTCTATCCGGGAGTTGATCCGGCTTCAAAAAAGCGGTCCGGATCACGACCCGAACCAAAAAAGGGGGCTACCAGATGATTGAGGTATGACGTTTTCATACATTGATCAAACGACAGGAGTCTACTGCTTAAAAAAAGTACAATATCCAAAGAAATAAAAATAACAACACGACCGTACAGTAGAATTGATTCGTGGATTAAACGTAAATATTTCCTTTCAAGAGTCAACGTGGTCAATTGCTGAAAAAGCTTTGTTGTTGACGATAAACTTTAACGATAACTATACCGGTGTTCCCAAAATAATAAGTGACACAGAATTTTAGTTAAAATAGATGACTAAAAGAAAGATTATCCAATGATCATTTTCAAAAGAGAACATCAATTTTGTAATTTGAAACATTTTATAGATGCTGGATACAGATACTAACAAAATCATATATAATTTCAAAGAATCGACTAAAAGGAGGATAATTTTTCAAAAAAGTTACCTAAAGAGACTAAGTCACCTATCAAGAGACCTATTTGGGGACACTGTATACAGAACAAGACACTCTTATTCTGTTATTCCTATAAGCCACTACTAGGATATGAATGTTATAAATATATAATTTTGGAGTTAAAAAACATCTTAAAAACCCGTCCGGTTTCATGACGAAACCCGTACGGTAACGAAACGTGTAAAACGGCTTATCTCAAAAACATACGTGAATTCACAATTTGATTTGACTGCAGCAAGGCGATTTGATAATTTTTCGATATCAGCGATTGAAGTTTTCTCAAAAGTGAAGATTATGATGTTGCTAAAATGAACCAATCAGCTTCTCCATCACGTAATTTTTAACCAAAATTTACGTGTACTTATGCAAAAAGATGGCAGAGTAAAAAATTACGTAAATCGCACGGCGCCATCGACGACCCTTATTTTACCGCTCGCGACGAGTTCCATCGCTCTAGGATACACTTCCCATTCTTTCGTCTTCACGCGCTCTTGAAGTGACTCGACCGTGTCACCGGGGAGGACTTGGACCGAGTCTTGAGCGATAATTCCCCCGGCATCCACTTCCTCCTAAAAGAGAACGAAATAAAATATGACAGCAATCTTTCATACAAAACTACCTAAACCTATTTTTAATGGGGTAAACTTGCATTTGGGAGCGCAAATAAGCAAATTGATGTCAGCAAAATATATGCTGACAGTAAGCATTTCGAAGATTGATTTCTGCTGTGAATCTTCCGACAGAATGTGCTGTACAACATGTGGTTCAAACGCCGAAACATACCTCCCCTTTGATTCTTTGAAGGTCTTAAGATTTTCGGTGAGGGTGAATTTGCGATGAAATCATTCGCGCAAAAATTCATCCACAAATGAAAAAGAATCCCACTCAAGTATACTATAACATTTTCCACTTACCACGACGAAATGCGCTGTACAACCAGTTATTCGAACTCCAGCTTCCAACACTTGTTTATGTGCGTCCATCCCTTTGAAGGAGGGCAAGAGGGAGGGGTGGATGTTGATCAGACGACCGGGCCATGCACTCACAAACTTCCCCGTGAGGATCCGCATGAAGCCTGCGCAACAGACTAACTCGACCCCAGCCTCCTTGAGAGTGGCTAACATCTCCATGTCGAAATCAACTCGCTTTTTGAAGTCTTTGTGGTTGATGACCTGTCAAAAGAAGTTAAGAGTAGTTAAAAGAAGTCAAAAGACGAAACACTTAATCTTAGATTTTGTCTAAAATCAATGGCTTATTTAGATCAAATACCCTCCTCCCTCGGCTTACAAAGAAATCAATTGTATCATTAACAAGTTTATCCTCAGAAAGCAGGATATCAGTCGAAGTTATTAAGTCTCGAGTTTTAACTTTCTTTTCAGGAATCATCTCAGAGGTTTGTCTAATTTAGACAATTGATTGGTTGAATATTGCATCGTCAAGATCATGATTAGAACTTGACATTGAGATAAGATCAAAAAGTGACATTTTTTAATGAACCAATCAGATTCTTCATGATGCAATATCTAACCAATCAATAGTCTAAATCAGACAAACTTTTGAGATGAGCCCTAAGCCCTTCTTTTTACCTTGGTCGGAATTCCGACTTTAATAGCTCGCTGGAGACCATAAGCTGCAGCAACGTTCGATATAACAAGAACAATCTCTGCACTGCTTTCAGGTTTCAAACTCTGGTCGATGAGCGATTGCAGATTCGTCCCAGACCCCGATATGAGCACGCCAACCTTCATGCGTTGCGTTCGAGCGATCTTGAACGGGCGTTGGACGGAGAGGTCGTGCACAGCCATCTTCAGGGACGTACCGAAATCTAAAATAAAAAGAGTCGTATTTGAAATAGACGTTCTGGAATTCACCGGTAAATATTTTGGGAAAAACTTTCCCCTTCACATCATTTCCCTTGCCTTAAAAGTCATATCGTGCCAACAAAAATTAAAGTCGTTTTAAATGGAATTTAAAGGGCCAGTAACACTTAACAGGTACAGGAATAAACAACAAACAAACAAGCACCAAAACAGAAAATGATACGATGGTAAAAAAGCTTGGATAAAGATAAGTGTTAAATTGCCAAGACACTAACGACAAGGGGAGAACTCTACAGCCCCTAAAACGTCAAAATTATTATTATTATTATTGGTTTATCTCAAACACAATAAATGATTTAATCATAAAAAAACAGGTTCAGATTCAGATTCAGATGACGTTTAGCATAGCAGTATGGATGCCACCCCTAAAAATACCTGCTCCCTTTTAAAAATGCTTAAACTGCAAAAACAGAAAACAGAAATTCCACTTGAAATATGCGTTCTAGTACAAAGCAGTACTTAAGAAATGAATAAATATCAGATCCTTTTTTATTAGTTGATACGGTGGTAGCATAGCGAAATTAATATTAATTTTTTATTTTCCAACTTGGAGAGATTAAAGTTAAGACTTGCAACTTGCAACCACCAAAACAGTACAAAACAGTACTTACTTGAGACCTGTACTTGTTGTTCCCCCTGCACAGCATCAGCTATTTTGCCGACAGTGTACCCGCACTCGTGTGCCTCCTCCAACAGCTTTAACACCACCCCCTCATGTGCCCCCTCCACGATGAGAACACCTCCCAGCCCACAGTTGAACGTCCTCAGCATCTCGTCCTCGCTGATACCACCGACCTAGAGAGTGAGTAAAAATTATTCATTAAAAGTGAGTAAGTAAAGATTTTGAAAATCTCTAAAATGAAATAAGAAAACCTAAGTACCGTAATAATTGACTTGGCTAATACCCCTGACCCAGTGAGTGAGTGAGTGAGTAATTTATTACAGAGACAATGGAAATTTCTATAAAGAAAAACAAATTACCGTAATTATCTGAATGAATGCTGGGCGAAATAGTTGGCACGGATTTTTATCTTCGCAATAAAAGCTTTGCTTTTTTGGCTCATAGAAGATATAGTTACTTAGGTAGGTATGATGGGTTAAAAAAATTGTGAAAAAGGTGGAAAAAATAAAGAAGAAAATTTGCGACTCATTAAACTGTTGACTTTTTCACCCAAAAAAATAAATCAGCATGTGCCTAAATTCAAGCTTTATTTATTTAACATAAATTCATTACCACTTTTTTTTATAAATTTTAAACAACGGGCCCAAGAACACTCCCAGGTCGAGTCACTTTACGTCATCTCAAAAGCAAACAATCTGTGTTGTTTAAGGTAATGTAACACAGCAATCAAGATAATATCGTTAATCCACGTTACATTAAAGACTGCTGCTCACCTACGTTCTTAACGTGACTATCGCGACAAACTGTATAAGAGTGGATACACTCATTTAGAGTAATTATTTAGTATATAACTTTATAAATTATCAGTGTGTGATCAACTATTGTTATAAACGTGGGTGTACTCACATGGGTAATTAGTTAGTCTCGCTTTTAAATTAATTATTGTAGTGAGTGCATCCACTCTTACACCTTTAGTCGCGATAATCACGATAGTCAACGCAGGTGAGCCTGAAAACATTAACAAATTAATGAGCACGGAGAAGTTTGAACAGAAAGGTGTGGAATGTTAAGCCAATGATGCAATTTGAAATAAAGTAAGAAATGGTTAAAATAGGCTATAAATTATTTTCGAATGTAACCATTATGATTGAATTCAATTCGTGATCTTAATCCCGTTTTCATTTTTGAGAGATTGACTTAGTAATGATATTGTAGTTATTGCTATTTCTAGTAATGATAATTTCTCAAAAAAGAATGATTATATCGTTCTTAGTGCAGCAAATTAAAAACTTTTCTTCTTAAGGTAATCATTATGTTCGTGCAAAATTTCGATGGATATTCTATATAGTGATATATATTCTATATAGTGATATTCCTTTTCTTAAAATGCTGTATATCAATAATATATTTACGATTTATAAACAGACCCTCGTCCAACTACTCCAAACTTATTATATATCAAAATGTAAATTTGACATAAAATGACTCGACCTCAGTATGTTCTTGGGTCCGTTGTTTGAAATATATATGCTGAATCGATAGGGCTTGAATTTAGAAGCATGCTGATTTATTCTTTTTTGGGAAAAGTTAGCGGTTATCTGACTCGCAAATTTTCTTCTTCATTTTTTCCACCCTTAAAAAACTAAGAAAAGCCGTTAAATGCAATGCTTTAATCGCAAAAATAAAAGGTGTGCGGACAGTTCCCCGACTGGACAGTTCCCCGACGGACATTTCCCCGACGGACAGTTCCCCGACGGACAGTTC
>JAUKPT010001433.1:0-10396 GCA_032273505.1 Nanomia bijuga
CCCCCACTTATTAATTTTTGAAAAAATTTCCACCCAGGACATTCTTATTCCAACCCCCCCCCCCCCCGCTTATTAATTTTGACAGAAGGTTCCAAACAATAGCACTATAAAGTCTTGAGAATTTTTCCAGCCACCCCTATTATTCCAATTATTCCTATTATTTTCCACCCCCAACCCCCCGTCTATTAGATAGCAGAGAGTAATCAAATCAATCTTAAATTTAACTTCTAGTCCTGTCTACTGATCTCCAAACATGACAACAACTCTTCAGACCATCGATTGGCACGAAGCACAAGTCACTTTAACAAAATTCCCACCACAACCACAAACAAATCCAATATGATAAAATAACATGGCGATGACGTAAGACACGTTAGAACATCCCAACCAACCGAAATCATTAACTCGACATATAAGATTCGATAAGAGTAAATGAAGTGTCAAAAAACAAGAAGGGAGTAGCGATAACACTTGTGCAATATCCAATATCAAAAAGCAATTGAACAAGAAGTTGAACAGGTAAACTGCAAAGAAGAGATGGCATGTATGAGGGAGAATATAGTCCAGTCCACTCCTGTACTCATCGTATAACACCTTGGGATTCTTGTGACTCATCGAATTTTGAAAGTGCGAGGAGCTCCAAAAAAAAACTGGTGCTGTGGGGTTCAGAATGAGATTTAGAGAAGCCAATTATGACACTTGTACAATATTCAATTACATTATCGAAAAGCAATTGAGGTGAACGAGAAGTAAAACATAAACTGCAAACAAGAGATGACATGTATGAGGGAGAATATGAGTGATGACATGTATGAGGGAGAATATGAGTGATGACATGTATGAGGGTGAATATAAGTGATCATCATAAAAACTTGGGCTAAATCGATTAGTTGAATGGCCCTTTGAATACAACAGAACCTGATTGGTTTATTTGAGAGCTATTAGGCTATTCCTGCCTCGACGCCCCCGGGTCGCCCACTTTACGGAATTTTTATATAACTGGATATTTTAGTAGAAATCAGTTGAAGTCTTGATGCAATATTCAACCAATCAATAATCTAAATTTTAAGATGACCTCGAAGTCTCGAAGTAAAGTCTATTTTTGAATTGGTCCAACCTTTATATTAAGAAGAGAAGGAGATTTTTGAACCCCATAGGATATATCTAATTAAGAAATTCAGACAACAATAGACTTAAAGGTCAGAAACTTTCGCTGCCAGAAACTTTCGTGGGAATAAACATATGATAAATGAGATGTTTTCTAATGTTCTAACCAGTAACACGCTGGCAGGTGGCCATCGGGCCAACCCCCCCCCCAGCCAGGTGTTTCTCAGCATGTCACTGGTTCTACCCCCCTATATTTAGGAGAGATGGGAAGCAAAATACATATCAGATTTTAGTCAATATAACAAAAACCACAAACAACTGAAACAACCGTAATGCGACGTTTTTTTTAATTATGACTCAAAGCTAGAAGAATGTTTACGAGGTGCTGTACAACATATAAATCTTAAAGGAAGTTAATACAAATTATAGATAAATTTGCCATTCTATTGGTTTAATATTACATCATCAATAATCTTCAAAATGTCATCATTTGAAATCTTGTCAAAATTTCTTTAGTAAACTTCTTTTTTTTTTAATATAGCAATGAATGTAATCTTCAAAAATGAATTTTACAATTAGCCCTTGATTTAAATAAATTAACTATAAAAAAAGATATACAGGTACAAAAAAGAGATACAATAATGAAAAGAAAAAAGTCTAGATCTGAATTTGAAAGGTGGTAAGATTCATATCAGTGTCCTTGAGAGAGATTGTACTGCCTTTCTTCAATGAGCGACTACCTCTTAGACAAAGAAGTGAACTTTTTCTTTAGTAAACCAATCAGAGTCGTTAAGAAGTAATTTTCAACCAATGAAATTACAAATTTATCGATAATTTGAAGATAACCCTAAAGAAGTTTCATACAAACATCTTAGCTCGATGTCTAAACTTTTTCTGGGTACACTTATACGGGGCTTATTTGCCGAAATAATACCCTTAAAGAATCTTTTTACAAAAGCACACTTTTTTATGTTTCAGTGACGTTTATGGACCCTTTTCTACGTAGACCCATTTCTACGGCACGGTAAGAACTGTGATTAATTAGAAACAACCTATTGAAAGCCCTGAGTTCTAGACAAAATGCTAGCCAGATATGACATGAGTCTAAAATTTCATAAAATACAATCAGCCAAAAGGAGAAGGGCGAAAATGTTACCAAATATAGATAGCATCATCTTTCGTTGGACATATCATAGTTAAACGATTGCCAGTGATCAGTCATTTTGGCAGCTTAAAATGAACAGATGTCTGCAAACGAAATAAAGTCGATTTTTCATTGAATCAAAATTTCCTTCTAGTTTCATATACCGCATAATATAGTATAACAAAGAATAGAAATAAAATCTTCTCCCGAAAGTTATTTATAGGACTAGTTACCCACGAAGTCCAACAGGAGTTAAATGGCTAATTGATACTGGGTAAACTCTAATCATTTCATGTTTTATTTGTATTTAAGAAACTCCCCATAATATCATTCGCCCACGTAGTCATAGCAAATTCAGGGACTGAAAACATTTTTCCTTCTTGCGGACGTAATATCCAAGATGGTGTTCCTTCCTGTAAAATTACAAACCGAGTGGAACGAAGAAATCTGCGCAATGACGGCGTAAGCGATTCTGTTTGCGATCTCTGAGCAGTTGACATTTAAGGTATAGGAAAAGACGAAAAGTTAGCGAAACGAGTCTTTTTAGGGATTGTCAACAATAGGTTAATCTACTTATTTCATTGGTTTAAAATTGAGTTATCAAGAATCTTATTGGTTGATTTCAAAATGTTGCCATTTGAAGTTTTGTTGAAGATAAAACTCTAAGTCTTCAAGATAAAATATTCAACCAATGAAACTTAAATCTATCTATGATTTGTAGATAATCCCAAGGCAGACGGTATTTCGAAAACTTCTACGAGGTCATTTCGAAATTGCAAAATCACCGTCGACATGGTTGAAAATAGGCCTCTATGGACTAGTTTTTTCTGTAAAATACAAAAAAACAAACAGATTTTTCAACAAATGTTCGCACTTTTTCGCCACTTTTTCCTGGAAACCAGATTTCCCCCGGAAATTCAGCTCTATCACATTCTTTCTTCTAATAACCTCTGATTTCATGCCAAGTTTCAGAAAAATCTCATGACTAGTTTTCAGGAAAAAAAAGACGCGCGAACGTACACAAATACAAGTACACGCGAGGGTGATATTATTCGCCTTACTCACTACCAAACTACCTGGCTTATCTCTGAACAGTATTAACACATGATTACGTCACAAATTTGGACGAGGTATTATACCAATAACTGGTATACGTCACTTCAACTTCAGCACAGTGCACACAATGTTTATTCTCCATTTCCTACACGTTGAAGGGATCATCTCAAAACTTTGTCTAATATAGACTATTGATTGGTTGAACATAATTGGTTCACTAAAAAATATTTTCAAAAATGTTTTCATCATTTTCAAATTGTTACATTTCAAGATGAACCAATCAGATACCTGTTGGTTGATGTTATAATCAACCAATCATTAGTCTAAATTAGACCCCTTACAGATTAGTTAAGAAATTGAAGGTGAATGACCGATTGAAAAAGTACCAAAAATGTACAGAACAAAAATTATGAAAAACTTTATCCAAATTTTAACAAAAACACTACTAAAACGAAAACACTACAATTGTTTTTATCGAAAACCTGATTAAATATTCTTTTTTTCTTTTGATATTTTCCTGCTTCTCAAAAAAGGACTTCGTCAATAGTTTCGTCTCTGTTTACACATTGCTTAAATATTTTTTGGGAGTGACGTAGCCCTCCGAATTCTTATTCTTTTCTCTACCATGAAGAAACATGTAAATGTTACCACAATGTAAACCTTCTAGAAGAAACTAGTAAATTTGAGAAACTTAATAACACTTTTTCCCATCGAGACAAGTCTAAAAATACAAATGAGATGCTATTGAATTTTAAACGAAGTGTAAACCATAATATATGTAAATGAAATCACAATTCACACATCTAAAAATATCAAAAACATGGTCAGGAAGTAGTACATGATTAACGAAAACAACATCCATAACAAAATCATTCAAAAATTAACAGTTCATTTTGTATGTAGATGAGAACCAAAAACAAGATTGAAATGACAAACATATATTTTTGATAAAAATGTTTGTTTTTTGATTAAAATAACTTAACTGATGGTTTTAAACACTTTAACCCCCCCTCTCCCCCCCTAGGCTGCTCTAATGGCTGTTTTATAGGGTTTAAAATGCAAAAAAAAAATTCGCTGCCCAACCATGGTGGGCGGCAATTTTTAAAATTTCATCTCATCAATGATTTAAAACAACTTAACAATTCTTTTACCAGGTGTATAGATGAGAACCAAAAACAAACCATGATGGAACTTTTAAACTAAGATGATGCAATATACAGATATATTTTTGGTAAAAATGGGTTTTTGACTAAAATAACTCAATACCTCATTATAGTGATCAAAAAGAATATCCTTTAAGCATATCCACTAGCTTTAAAAAAATTCTCCTTTTTGATGGATAAAAACAACATTAAACAAAATATGATTTAAAGAAAAACAGAGCTAAAGATAAGTATAATCCTTTTGAAAGTTTTGAAAACGGGTTTATGGGTCAGGTAGAAATAAATAGATCAAAAATCATTACACAAATTTTAAATTAGGTAAACATGGGTCAATATGAGCTTGCACTATTGCAGCTTGATTTTTTACCACTGCTGAAGCGTTGGAAAACATAAGTAAAACACCTAAGTGCTCATGAAATTCTAATACATCTTTAAAACGCTCCACCACTCTTTATACAACATTTTTAATAGTGATTTACCTCTTGAAATAATACATTTCCACTATCAGTATTGATTTACAGGTTTTGCGTATATGATAGTTTTGAAATATATTGACTAGACAACAACAACAACAACAACAACAACTAGACTAGACTAGACAATAGTATATGTTGCCCTCTAAATTTTGGCCAAAGACGCAGGGCTTAGCCCATGACCTCATTGACCCTTTCCAAGGAAAAGTCACTGAGTACTACAAAAATATCGCCACATCAGAACAGATATAATCGAAAACTGCACATTAAACGCTGACTTCATATCAATAACAACATTTAAAAACGAATTCAAGACCAAGAAATTAACCCTAACAAGTAACATGCACTACTTTTCTCACCACAATATTTGAACAAAATATTATGATAGTTGCATTACACATGAATTGATTTTTATGTAGACAAGTTTGATCTCGTCTAATCTATATATAATTTGACTTAATTTAGAAATGTTATCAAAATAAATGTTGCTAAATCTATATTTTGAAAAATAAAAGAACAGAAAAACATTTTGACTATAAACACTATAAATTCAATGGTAAAATCCTAAAACAATGAACCAGTGGCCAAGCACTATAAAACCTTTTTGACTCATCATTCAATGAGAGAATGTGCTCAATAGTTCCAAGAGGGTGTCGAACCCCACTTTTCTGAATCCCCCTCCAAGATTAATCTAGACAGAAACAGACGCAAAATCTATTGTTGCAATTTTTAAACTGTTCATGTATGGTTGATGTTTGTGAGAAAAATGCGTCTACCCCCCCCCCCCCCCCCCACCAAAAAAAAAAAAAAAAAAAAATTAAAAAGAAAAAGAAAAAAAATTATGGTATAATCATCACAGCAGAAATTACGAATGGAATTCATTCCACTAAACCTTTGAAAGTGATAAGCATCTAAATTCAATTGGTAATCGAAGATTCTATGAAATTATAATCCGTTAGAGGCAACATATAAACCTGTTAAGTTAAATGAGATTTAGTTTGAAAAAATGCATGGTTAATTTGATGGTTCTTTTGAAAATAGATGTCTTTAGATTTCAATTCAAATATTGCAACATAGGGGGGGGGGGGCATTCAATCTTTTCTATAAGGGGTGAAGGAAAGATTTTTATTTATTTTTTTATTTTTTTTGGGGGGGGGGGTACGAAAATCTTTTTAAGAGGGGTACGAAATTATTTTTAAAATATTTTTATTTGGGGGAGGGAGGTGTATAATTTCTTCACAATTTTCCCATCCAGTGTTCTGTCAGCTACGAACTGACTACCCAATTTTCTTCACATGACATGGGTCGACCCGTCGGCATTGTCTAAACGATAGTTTAATGTGCCATCGCTAAGAGCCCGAGTCGAGTGCATTTTATTGCATCATTTGTCATGACACTCACCTCTACCATCCACGTCCCCAGTGGCGGATTTATGGCTTGGGGGGGCTAGGGTAAAACGCAGATTGCGGATCCCATCATGAATTTTTTTAGCTTTTCTTAGAATTCAAATTATGATGGGAAAATACCTTAAAATTATTTTTAAGTTAGACTACACTTATAGTAGCACTGGCGCAAAGAAACAAAATATTTACAAAAATGTTTATTCATCAACAAAGAACTGAAATAATAAAAATATATTTATATTTAATGTGTCAAAAAAAAAAGGATCTTTGCGCGGGGCCTACGCTACAGCTTGGGAAGCGTACGGGTAAATCCACCACTGGGCGTCCCCCATTCAGTAAATATCCCACGATGACGATGCTTAACTTACATGAATTGAAGTGTACTGAAAGATGACATACCACTACGCGTTTAAGTTGAGAAGTTAAACAGCATAACCTTGACTAATTGGTTGTTACAATTCTAAATGCAACTGCCGCCATTTCCTGAAGGAAAAAAGCAAGAGAGCTTGATGGGTGGGGCGGGGTGGTGGACCTATCGAAAAAGATTCTCAATTTTTTCATGAGAACCAAGAAAATTGGTTTGACGCTCCAATTGCTTTTTTTCTTAATGTAGGTCATAGCTTGAAAAGTTTGGTGGGTGGATATCAGGGACGGAAACTACAAGGGTAAATATTTCTTTCCTGTTTTAGGGTCCGAGACAGTAGATATCAGTAGAAATCACAGATTTCTTCCCTGTTTTCATGATTTTGTTAAATTTACCCCCCCCCCCTTCACGAGACGCTTTTGCCAAAATATTTACCCTTAGAAAATATCAAGGAGGACTGGCCCAATGATTATAACCAGAAATAAAAAGAGGGAAATTAGAAACATAATACTAAAGTAAAACAGAAAAAATTAACCTCTAATTAAGAAGTATAAGGAGACACAAGAGAAAACTCTAAATTAGTTTTCATACTTTCCATTAAGGGATTAAGAAACATAATGCAAACAAACTTGATTATTTGGCATTGACCAGACCACCGTCGCACGTTCTGACGCTTTGTGTACAAAGTAAAGATTCCTGAAATAATTGCACAACAGATCCACAAACAAATACTTGGCAAAGACAAAAAAATGACCAAAGAAGGAAATATTTTTCAGGAAATGCAGCTTTCATATTTTCTAAAAGTGTTTGGAAAGTTCAACTGTTTACTTTTAACTCATGCAGAGTATGAATAAATAGGGTTTTAAGAAATGGCTAAGAAATCACCAGTTACGACCAGTTAAAACGAGTTAAAACCAATTAAAACCAATGAATCCTCTCAAGCTTTTAATCAATCAACAGAAATAAGTTCCCTTTGGAGCTAATGCAATTTCAAACCATAATTATTAAACTTAATCATATTTATCATCATAATTCAAACTAAACACAACGACCAGCCTCTCAGTTCATAAATGGGTTGCCAACAAATTACCAGTACAATTTACAGATTGATTGGTTTAAAATTACATCATCAAAAATCTGATTGGTTATTTAAGAAATGTCTCAATTTGTACTTTTGTCAAAACCCAAAATCACGAAAATAAATTCTAAGTAAACCAATCAGGTTCTTGATGATGTAATTTCGAAGCAATGGAAACAGCAAAATTACCGATAATTTGGAGACGTTCCCTTTAACTTAAAACCATGTTTATCATAACACCAGCCTCCCAGTTCTTAAATCATCTTTCTACTCAGCATTCAGGTTTGTCATTTTTCATTATACAAAAATGTCGAAAATAGATATTGACATGAGATTATCAGCGCTGTTGGTTCAACGTCGTTCAACTTTTAGAAAAGAAATTAATTGAAATGTAATATATAATACCTTAATGAGATTAAAGTTGAACACAACAGATCGTTTAAAGGTTTAACAGATAATTCGCCTGACATCATTCTGAGTAGAAATCTGTTTGAAGAATATCATTTGCTATACAGCTCAAGTTTTATAGTTTGATATCGTTTGGATCATGACTATCATGGCTAACCAATTACCAACTATTATCTCATATTTAGGGATTGTTTGGCAAATTATAGGTAAATTTGAGTGGTTGAAAATTACATTATTAAGAATCTTGATTGGTTCATTTCAAAATGGCATCATTTGCCATTTTGTTAAAACTAGAACTCATGTTAAAATTCTTGAGTGAACTGTAAATTACATCACCAAGAATCTGATTGGTTTAAAAAAATAATTATTCATCATTTTAACAAAGACACAAAACAAAACAGATAATGACATTTTGTAATAAACCAATCAATTTCTTGATGATGTAATTAGATAGATTTACATTTAATTTGCAGACAATCCCTAAGTTAACTTATAATTCGTAGACAATCCCTATCTCACATTTACTATACAGCCAATATAGCCAATCTGTATCGGTTTTTTAACAAGTATAGCGTCCCCCAGAAGATTATGCTTCCTGATTTTAGTCATAAACCTACACTGTGATCTGATAGCTTATTACCACGAAAAATATGTCACTCCCAATTCTTATAATCAAAACGCTAAGTGTCAATACATTCATCATCCAAAGGTTGTTTAACGTTAACAAATATTTAAAGAAGAAATCATCCTGAGTCATAAAATAGAGTAGCCTGTGGAATGTGGGGAATGTTTATCTTCTTAGAAGAGAGAGAGAGAGAGAGAGAGAGGGGGTTGTCTAATTTTGATTGGTTGAATATTACAAAATCAAGATTTTAATTGGATCGCAAAAGAATTTCATCAATATTTTCACTTTTGATAAAACTTCATATTGTGACATTTTGAGATGAGCCAATCAGATTCTTGATGATATAATTTTTAACCAATCAATAGTCTAAATTAGACAAAGTTTTAACATATTTTTCTTCGACAGAGAGTTGTTCCTTATTATGGGATCATCTCATAAAATCGTTTAACCTGATTGAATTCTTGAGATGAATGACATACTTACCAACTGCGTAATAGGCATAGTGAAAGAAAAAACTAGGGGGGCTGCTCGAAATTTGCCCGACTATCAAAGGGTCTGTTCTGACAAAAAAGATTTGTCTTCTGATTGTCTAACTCCTTCATTTTAGCTGTTTTGAGTAATAACTTTTGGCTGAAATGTTCAAGAAATTTCAACAGACTGAAGATGAGGGGGGCTGCAGTCTGAGTTAGATGAAAGAATATAATTCCATTGAACGAAGTGAATATATATATATAGCAAAAAATGACTCAGATTGTAGGATCCTGTATTCATGAAAATTTGGTCTTTATGGTCCCTTAACTCAAGGAACAGATTTTTCCAGACATGCGGTTTTGGCTAAAAGTAATTTTTCACAGGAAATTCAGCTTCGTCACTTTCTTTCTGCTATTATCCTTTAACTTGTATATTTAGAGCTCGATCTTGCTTTAGCCAACTTTTGTTCAAGTTTTCTGATTACAGCATTTTGCTCTTGATAAAAAATTGGCACAGACGTAGTTCCTAGTACTATCTTTGCATCATCAAAAGCATCTTTTGATGAATCTATTTTTTTTCATGTTTTCCCAACTAATTGAACAATTATGATCGCATATCTAATAAAAATGTGGCCTAAAAGTTGCAGAAGAAATGAAATCCTGTTTGGTTTCGTAGAAAGACCTTCACGATGCAACAGTGAATATTTTAGCCTAAATTCTTTATTATGCCTCAACAACTAATATTCAAAATTGTTTTTGTAGCGTTTAACAGAATTTTTAAACAATAAATTGGTAATCCGAATTAGTTGTGCTATGCCAAAATGGTAATAATGTGCAAAAATGACTGTTTCAAATAAAATAAATCTCTTTTTACTCTGTTTAAAATTACCAAAAACGGGAGAAAAATAACTTGACTATCATTTTTTTGTGGTAGGGGGGGCGCTTTTGAGCAGAATACTTATTAGAAAGAAAGCCATACAAGCAGGGACTGAGGAGGAATAAACAGTGACAGAATCTTAATACATAGGTTTATATCTCTTTAAAATAGCACACAGATGTGACATGACATGTTACTTACCCTCCTTTCCTCTGTCCCACTGCGAGT
>JAUKPT010001434.1:0-15337 GCA_032273505.1 Nanomia bijuga
CTCGCACAGATCTTGCCAAATGAGCTCCAGCTGCAAAGCAGCTCGCTTCGCTCGCTGCTTTTTGCTTACGCAAAAAGCCAAAATCAAGTGAAACGATAACATTTGTCTGAAGAAACTTCTGTGCTTGCAAGAAGAAAAAAGAATTGTTGGACAATGGGTGGGGCGGTTCGCCAAAGTATTTACCGTTGTCTTAAATTGATCTACCTTTGCTGTTTGTCAATACGGATTTAAAAGACGTTAGGAACAGGTGAAAATAAGACTTTATTTACCTTCATTTGTATGTTTAAATTTCAGTACCAGGCAACTGGGGACAATGGACTGCTTTTAAGAGATGCTCTCGCACCTGTGGAGGAGGGAAAGAAACCCGTACACGTTTGTGCAACGACCCTCCATCTGCACACGGTGGCCCAGATTGTCTTCTCATAGGGGCAATCACACAAAGGGGTAAAGAGGAGGCCGAGACAGGAGACTGTAATATTGGTCCATGCCCAGGTAAGTCAGATGATTATCTTTTACTTTTTTCGGGTATTTGAAGAAAATAAATTAAAATATTTGCTTTTTTCTAACCACAAGAAATGTTAACGTGGTTAGAATATATAAAATGAATTGTAAGTATAGAGTGGGTTCAGGGAGAAGTTTTGAAGAACATTTGCAACCTACTTATACTTGATTTTGCTTTTTTTTTCTCCATCTCTTGTTCGTGTTTAAAAAACCTTTTACTTGTCCACGTCCCAGTCGTTACAGGGTTAAAGGAGGGTTGTTGTTTTTCTCCTGTTTTGTTATTAAGTAGAAAATAGTCATTATTATCATAAATATAAGAACTAAAAACAGTGAACTTAACATATCAACAGTCAAACAAAATCTATTATTGCGTGATGATAAAATTCTTACACGAGAAGGAATACTTTGTTTTGTTTTCATCCTAAAAATATGATTCTGCACACTTTAAGTGTGCTACTGATGTTTATTAATCGCTTCCAAACTTTTCAAACAACTATCTAATGATCCAAAAACACGTTCTATCTCAGACATCCAGGGAATTCCACCCAAGTATCTAGAGCCAAAAAGGTTTTCATTTTTTTAACATAAAATGTCTATCAGGAAAATATAAAAAAAAATGAAAAATGAAAATAAAGTAGCTCCCCAATGTCCCGAATATTTAAGTAGAAAAAGTTAAACAATTTGAAATAACGTTTGATTCTTCTAAGAAATTAGGGTTCATCTTAAAACGATTTTTATTTTTTTCAAACAGAAAATGTCTATTAAGACTAGAGAGAGAGAGACAATTTTTGTTAAAAAAAATGAAAACCTTTTTGAGATGTCCCCTTAATATTAAATATCTAAAGACTGATATAGACACGCAATTGTGTCCATAGCTATTATTGTACGTTCCCTTATTTGTAAACAACGAGTTTGATATTTACGTCATTCCTCTTTTTTGTTCTCGACACTTCAAAGTTAGTACTTCTTTTAATAACTTCAGACAATGCGACAATGTTAAACATAGCAATATATTTTGTCCCTAAATATTTTTTTTTGCTTTCTTTTTTTTCATCGTGACGATAACAATAACAAAGTTAATGAAGAAAATTGATTCAGGACATTTTTTTAAAACCGTTCACTTAAGAGACTTGCCATAATGGTTTATTTTTTGAAAATCATTTTCTACCTTGTCATGGCTTTAGTAGAGTACATCTGGAAAATTTATTATTTTGACTCGACAAATTGTAAGTAGATGATTGGCATTCCCTCTTACAAGAAATTATCACCAAAGTTCAGCTTACTTTAGTCATTTGGTCAGTTCTGATTGGTTAGAAATTACAGCATCAGGAAGTTTATTGGTTCAATTATAAATGTCACAAATGGATGTTTTGTTAAAATCAAGAATGATAAAAAAACTTCAACGTGAAATTATCATTGATGATGTAATTTCCAACCAATCAAAAGATTAAATTAGCCATGATTTGGCGGCAACCACAAAATACACTCATACTCGAGAAAAACGAACAAAATTCGTGTTCAGTAAGGCCCGAAAATCTCAATTTTATGGCTTAGTTGACCTTTTAATTAAAAGAAACTAACTTTATGAGTAATCTATTCGATCCATTTGAAATTTCAAATTACTTTAATGTCAGAATAAAATGCTAGCGAAATATTCTATATCTTTTGTTTCATGCTCAGGTCACGTTTTTTGACAACCTCTGGAGGGTAACTCCCGTGAGGACGCTGACAGGATGTGCCGCGGAAAAAGAGTCATTTCTGACTCTCAATTCCCGTAGAAATGGGGGTAAAATTTTAAATTCCCCGTAGAAATGGGTCCATAAACGTCAGTAATACATAAAGGGCCTCGGAAAAAAGCCTTGTAAAATTGGGTGCTCGGAAAAATACCTCTGCGGCACTTCCCTGTCAGCCTATCGACCTAGTTACCACCCCGAGTTGGGGTGGTAACTCTTTCGACATTCGAAATCTCTAAACCCTCTACTAATATAAATAATTTCTATTGGTTTTCTCCATCTAGTGAACGGAAACTGGGGAGAGTGGTCCCCGTATACTGAATGTTCATCCACATGTGGTGAAGCTCATAAGGAACGAACTCGCACGTGTAGCAACCCACCTTCGGCTCACGGTGGTTTAGACTGCTTACTTACTGGTGAAACTGACGAGTATGCAAAAGATGAAACTGCAGTCGCCGTTTGCAAACAACCTCGTTGTCAATGTAAGTGCAATCTATAAAAATAATTTTCATACGCCTTCTCCATTAGATTAATTGTGTCGATTTCTGTTTAAAATGCCTACTCTACGCTTTATTCATTTTTCTTATTGGCTATATTTTAGCCTTGTTTTCTCAATGGTGTAGCTGACGAACAGATCGACTAACCGATGTATCACGCCTTATTAAATTAGGCCTAGGCCAGAGCTCGAGAATCTTACAACTTTCTGAGCCGCACAAAATCTGTCAAACTAGTCGACAGCAGAAAGGTCATTTTATTTTGTCATCTAAGAAGGGCTGACGAGAAAATGACAGGGCTGTGCGGGTAAGATTCTCGAGCTATGGCCTTGGCCATTAAGAATAGCGATGCCTTAATTTTTCTAAATGCTGATTTTTTACTTTTTCTTTACTCTTCTATTCTTTAGTACCATGTGACATCATCACTGCTGATGTTGGATTTATCATTGACTCTTCCTTCAGTATCAGAAAGTATTACCAACAAGAAAAAGACTTTGTAAAAGGAGTAGCCTCTTCTCTCGGTATGAACAAGAACGACGTTAGAACAAGTGTCGTCACTTTCAGTTCGTGGGCTACGCTGAGCATCAAATTCTCCGATCACACTACAGCTGCTTCATTCAATGCTGCGGTTGATGCCATTCCATTGATGGGCTTCCAAACGCGTATCGATAAAGCATTGCGATTGGCTCAAACTTCGATGTTGAAGAAAGAGAACGGAGCGCGAGATGGTATCCGTAAGATCCTCATCTTGGTCGCAGATGGCGCTCAATCAGGTAGAAACACTGAACGTCCGGAGAAAGTGGCTGAAGAATTGAGAAATGCTGGAATTGAAATCATTGCAGTGGGAGTTGGTAAGAAGATCGACTTTAAAGAGTTGGCACTCATCGCTGGGGACAAGAACCGCGTGTTTACCGCAGGATTCCAGTCATTTGCAACGATTGACTTTATCTCGAAGGTGGTGACAGCTTCAAGTAACGTCGCCAGAGCATCGATGGATCACTGCCCAGGTAAGTACTCTAACTAAAAGTACTTCGTGTATAGTTTAGAACATAAGCAGTGTCTGTGTTATGTTTAAACGACATAAAATGTACTTTTAATCTAATGCTAAAGTTCAAGTGAGTGCGTCCATAAATGAGCATTTAACAGTGTTTAAGAACCATATTAATTCCAAGAAAGTGTTTTAAACGTACTTATTGTGTAGATCAGAACGTTCTGTATAATGTTGAAAACATCATAAAAAGTACTTTTAATCCAATGCTCAACCCTAAAGGGAGGAGTTGCCTCATTAAATCCAAATATGTATTTGAAAGCCTTAACCTGAATGCTAATCGCTAATTCATTGATTCATCGTTTCTTTACTCATTATAGTCAATGGCAACTGGGGCGAATGGACGTCGTTTGACACCTGTACAGTCACCTGCGGAGGAGGGACTAAAGGACGAACAAGACAATGCAATAACCCTTATCCTGCAAATGGTGGTGTCGAATGCTTACTTTCCGATGGAAGCGGTGCCAGAGGGAAACAAGAAGGTGAAACGAAAGTCTGTCAGACAAAACCTTGTCCAGGTTCGTTGAGTTATTGATCATTCAGACACCTGTTATTGTTCTTTAAGTATTGTTACTGCCACAAGCAATCACCATAAGAATCGAAAAAAGTCAAAAATTTCAAACCAATGGTTAAGAAAAACTCACTAAAATTCACTCTACTTTACAATAAAAGTTAGTTTCTGCAGAGACAAATCTCTATGTTTCCTCTATCAAATTTGTATATCCAAACAATGTCCTTTTACATTTTTCAACTTTTACCTATACATATACATTTTTCTTACAGTTAATGGCAATTGGGGACAATGGACATCTTACAGCAGATGTTCTGTCAGCTGTGGAGGAGGAACACAGGAACGATCACGCGTCTGTAACTCTCCATCTGCGTCACACGGTGGTTTACACTGCGTGTTGAGCGATGGGAGCGGTAACAGAGATACGGAAGAGGACGAGAGAAGAGAATGTGGAACCACCCCATGCCCAGGTATGTTGTAGTTGTATATACTTCTGTAAAGTACAGACTCATAGCATGCAAACAAAATAAAAGCAAAAATGGACACGTGTATTACTGTTCTTCCCAATGTTTATCAAGGTTGTTTGTGAACGCAATAATTGAGGGAGAATCGTTGCTCGTAGATAGTAGATTGTTCCACGAGTTGATGACTTTTTGTTCGCTTATGTTTGTACCAGCGAGTTGATGGTTATCTAGCTCTTTCAAAAAGGTACTAACCATGGTTTTGTATCAGGGAAATACTGGGAAAAATGATCGGACCGGCATATGCTCATCACACCGGCCCAAAATAAAACAAGTAAACTTCAATGAATGCATGGAGATGTCAGTAGAAATACCATATTGTTTTTGTAACTTTTAATTTTTTTTTCTAGTTAACGGCAATTGGGGTAAATGGACCGACTTCGGAACCTGCTCCGTCACCTGTGGAGGAGGCCGTCATTCTAGAACACGCACGTGCAACGATCCTTCATCGGCTCACGGTGGTTTAGACTGTTTGTTATCTGATGCAAGTGGACTCCGAGGTAAAGAAGAAACAAACACCAAATCGTGTAACGACCGTGGATGTCCAGGTATGTAATTTATATTTGAAAATTAACATTTCTTCGCTCATCGAATATTTGATACTTTCGTAATATTGAATTCTGTGGACTAGAATCACTCATTCAAGTATACTTGATTGAAACATTTTTCACCAAAAAACAGTACACACGTTCTACATTTGACCTACCTTTTTTGGTCCGGATCAAAGGAATTATCATCCGATCGTCACCCGGACCTTTTTTTGAAGCCGAATCAATTCCCGGATAAATTTTCCAGGATGACTGAGAGGTAGGACGTGTACATGTAACAACATCGGGGTTTTTGCATCGCATTTCTAGCAACATATTCATGACGAGATTTATCCATTCTTCATTCTTCATTATTGTCATTCATGTGCGCATTGTGAGAAATCAAATGCGTTGACAAATAAATGGCTTCCTTTCATCCCAATAAATACAAAGAAGTACTACAATTTTTAGGAGACTGTATTTTTCTTTATATTCCGTTAACTAATTTACAATAACAATAACAACAAAAACAAGGTTGCCGTTACGTGGTCACGTGATAACAACAAAGTTGCCGGGGGAGCTAATAATGGCGTCATGGCGGAATATTTCACACGCATTACATCACAGACAACGCACCAGACTCGCGCATCCACTGTTGCAAAAGAAAATCAAAATATGAATGGACTCTGATAGAAATTGCAAGTTATCGGTAAATTGTCTCATTCGTTGAAAATGACATCATCAAAATTTTGTTTGGTCGATTTAAAAATGCCATCATTTGATATATTTGTTAAAACTAAAACTCATGATAAAATTCTTAAGTGAACCAATCAGAATCTTTATGATGTGATTTCCAACCAATGAGACAAAAAATTTACCTATAATTTTTAGATCACCATTTGACATATCAGCTATTATTACAAACCACTTTCATCAGTCCATACATCATCTTCAATCCATTGAAAATACAATGCATCATCCACATCCACTCATCCATTGGATCTTAAAAACAGCAGTTAGTTACAGCTAGAAAGTAGTTACAAAAACAGCTTCGCTTGAATATTATTTTAACAGCAACCATTTCATTACTATACCATCTACTGCCATCATAACTTGAAATTATATCAAGGATTCAGATTACCAAACCATTAATCATATGTACCATTGTGGCAGAAACCTATAAACCATATCTACCATATTATATTTAGTACCATGTAAGAGTCGACGTGTTGATATCGGTTTCATTTTGGATTCATCGGGTTCTCTAAAAAACCGATATGCCGACGAGAAGTATTTCTTAAAGACATTAGCAGCTTCATTCGATATTACCAACAATGATGTTCGAGCTAGTGTTATCACATTCAGTTCATGGTCGGAACTCAGTATCAAATTTAATGATCATTTCGATACGAACTCATTCAATGCAGCAGTTGATGCCATTCCATTAATGGGTTACCAAACTCGAATCGATAAAGCACTATTGTTAGCTAAATCTGCTATGTTCACTGCTCAAAACGGAGCAAGACCTGATGTTCCGAAAATACTTGTTATTCTCACAGACGGAGACCAAACAGGTTCAATTCATCCTGGAGATGTCGTTGATGACTTGAGGGCATCAGGCATCTACTTCATAGTTATCGGTATAGGTAGATATATTGACCAACATGAACTAGAACACATGGCTGGAAACAACGGGCGTTGGTTCACGCCAACTTCATTCGACGAATTGATCACCGATGACTTCATAAGACAGGTCTCAATGTCTACATGCCCGGGTAAGTAAAAAGAACATTGATGTGTTTCAAGAGTTGTTTTCATCCTCATGCATATATTTATATGTCATAATTCAGCATTAACCACTATTTTTTATTAGAATAAAGAAAAACAAAGAACATTTATTATTCCATTTTCTTTTGATTTTGTACCGTTTATCCGTTTCATTTCAAATCATGTCAAAATAACCACAACAACAATTCAATTTTAGGATTTCATCTCAATTGTAATTGTTTCATGCCATATTTCTCACACAAAATAATTACCGTTCATATATTTGTGAGTCATCATTCATTTATCGAAAAAATTATCATTTTTGATTAATCATTTGTATCATACAATGGTTGCTACTTCACTTCATAGTCAGCTTTATCAAAATGGGCATAATGACATTTCAAGTTGTGTATTTCTTTCAATTGTTTTTATTTCATAATTATTTTTGTTCATAATCAATCTTTTTCATAATCAATCTAGGTAAGGATCGATACTACTATCTTTTTACTTATACAAATGTTTTCTCTGCATTTTACAACGAACAAGAAGTAGACTACTCTCAGATACATCGCTTGTTTGTTTTATAAACCTTAGACAAGCCAAAATAAGTATCATAAAACGTCATATTCAGGGGTTTCATTTTGTTTTGGCTCATGCGGAAAAGATAAAATTACATGAGGTGAAAATTATAGATATGAAAATCTGAGGCAGGCGGATTCTATATACATTTATATACTATTGACAGTGAATTTAATTTAACCTCCGGCGAATTCGAAATATCATCAGAAGAATCGTCTTGATAATCTAGAAAAGCACGGCGATATTTGCCGTTCGCCGGATTAAAATAAAACCCCTGGATATTGTGGCTCGACTAGGGGTTACAAAATATGCCGTGACTTCGTGAAAAATAAAGCTATAGAAATAATTGGGATCAGCTTGGATAGCCAAATAATGTGACATTTAGATTTTGTTATTTTAATTTGAAATAAAGAAGTTCATTTTTTTTATTTTCTGGACGCAATTCTTTTACATTTTCAAAAATATTTATGTCGTATTGAAGTACACGTTAATATCTACATTATGAGAAGCAAAAAGAACTATAGAGACATAAAAATGTAAATGAGTTTTTGCTACCTTTTTTTTTAGTAAATGGCAACTGGGGCGAGTGGTCTGACTTTAGCGCTTGTTCTACCACCTGTGGAGAAGGGCAACAGCGAAGAGCTCGTCTATGTAACAACCCTCCTGCATCAAACGGCGGCCGCAACTGCCTCGTGTCAGATGGAAGTGGTAAATTAGCGAAAACTGAAAACGATGCAAAATCATGCAATCTCAAATCTTGTGCAGGTAAGCACTTTCTTATATTCCCGACCTGCAAGGATAAATTAGCCTTTCGCCTCATCCAAAATTTAGACATTTGGCTTTAAATGTCATAATAAGTCCTTGCTTTCATAAAATCAGTCTCCCCTTATTTGTCGGCAAATATTTAGCAAATTTAGTAGTGCGTCGGCAAATGTTCCGTTTTTATGTATTTTTATCAGATAAATATGTCGGCAAAATTTGTCTTCACTCCCGCCTGTACCAGGTGCCTTCGCAACGGGCCTGTATAAAAACATTTAGTTCTTTTAGTTTATTTCAAATCATCCTTCGAATTTTCTATCTGTTTGTTTTTGTTTTTTGTAGTTAACGGCAACTGGGGCGCTTGGACCGAGTTTGGCGCATGCTCAGTGACATGTGGCAGCGGAACTCAACATAAGTCACGTGTCTGTAACAACCCATCTGCATCACATGGTGGTGAGAACTGCTTGTTGAGTGATGGGACAGGTCGAAGAGCGAAAGACGAGAAAGTGTCAAGATCGTGTAGTGAAACTCCTTGTCCAGGTAAGATACAATTTAAATCTTAGCTAATGTTTATTCTGTTAAAGAGCTGATATTAACTCCCCATTCTTTGAATAATTTACTGACTGAGAATTACTTCTCCCTCCATCGATTACAAGCCCGAATACTAAGTATTTTTTTGTGCTACGCCATATTTTAAACTTCAGCAATCCCTTGCTTCATTGACAACGTCTGTTTTGACCACAGCAAAGCCCTTCCCCTAGTATTTAGAAACTGAACGTTCGGACGTCATTTCTATAGATCCTTATTCTTTATAATGCATTCATAAAAATATTATTATTATCCTTTTGTACCATTTGTTAATCAACTTTTATTACAGCATCTATACAACATCCTTTTTTCGACCATTTTCAAATCGACAATGGTCTATGATCAGAAACTTATTCATTAAACGTGGCGTTGCATAGCGAAACTCAGCAGAGAATACACTATTGGAAATCAGCATTCCATTCAATAGCTACGGGTTGGAGAAAAACTATTAACATATTTTAAGTCCATATTCAACAACTCATAATTCAATTACGAACTAAGGATTGCATTCATGTTACATTCAGGTTACATCCAGTTACAAAATAAAGGTTCATCATAGCTACATCTGTTTGACACAAACTGAAAACTTCCGTTTCAACGTTCAACACATTTACCCAAACAACTCTTTCACATTATCTCTTTATACCTGTCAACGTTCTTTTAGTCAATGGCAATTGGGGACGATGGACAACATTTGGGCGATGTTCTCGCACATGTGCTGGGGGATACAAACGACGTGTTCGTTATTGTAACAGCCCATCATCGAGGTTTGGTGGTCTCGATTGTTTGTTGTCTGACGGCAGCAGGTTCAGAGCGAAAGAAGAAACTCATTCTGAAATCTGCAATACAAAACCTTGTTCAGGTAGAAAGAACTAATTGTTTTGAACATACTGATAAACCAGTAACATAAAATCAACATTATCACATGTGTAACGCTCCTGATTGCATACATGTCAGAACATGCATAAAACAGATGCATATTTAGATTTTAATTTAATTCTTTACCATTGAGCTCAGTAACAACAGAAAAAGAAACACTAATATCATCATATATTAAACACATATATTTCTTTCATCGTATGTTACTGAATGCATTCATTCCAGGACATGCAAGAAGTGAAGTGAAGTGAACTCATTTCACTTCTATTCATGATTCCTTCATTACATAATGTCCAAATCACACTTGTACGTTTTCGTTCATTATCAGCGTTTTTAGATGTTAACCGCTCACTGGTCATTATAGCAACGTTATCAAATCCTCAGATGATCATCCGATATTGTCACATACCTTGATTAACGTTTCCGTTACATCTTTGCCTCGTTCGCCATCATGAAATCGTAAAAAGATCACCATAGTCCTGATTCATATAAAACTGTCAAGTGACTTATAACTTGTATATTTGCTATGCTCCATTATTCTCACCACACGATCACCTATCCACGCTTTTAAGCCTTCTTTTCGGTGCATCGGCCGGGTGAGTTTTTTAAATCACCCTGCGGCTGTGACAGATAAAACAAACCCGGAAACAGAGCTATATCTTTTTGGCCTTATTATTTAGCAAATTATTTAGTAAATGATATTTATGAGTCTTTTTTCCAAAACTATTAACATAATTAACGTTTCATTTTAAATCATCAGTTCAATATTCGAACACCGTTAAAACGCTTCGATCTCGTCAAACCTCGCCTTATCACTTGCACTTTCATCTACTATTCATTCGTATATTCACTTGGAATTTCATCATCATTCGTATATCAGTCACATGCGAATTCCAACTCGAACCAAAGTCGTTCAAACCACCAATGATTATCATTTTATTCTCCTCCGTAAACAATTTCATACATATTTGAATTGTCTCCGTCCCGTTTTTTGTGTGCCTCGACGGGTTCGAGATCCTCAACTAATAACTATTCCCCAATTCGTTACCTTCTGACTGATTAACACTCTCCTCCTTTTAGTCAATGGCAACTGGGGACAATGGTCATTCTTCGAAGAATGTTCTGTGACATGTGGAGGAGGCCTTAAATACAGATCACGCCAGTGTAATTCACCCATATCGGAGTACGGTGGCTTAGACTGTGTACTTTCAGATGGCAGTGGAAGAAGGGCAAAACGAGAACGATTATCTGAGACTTGCAACCCCAGAAGGTGTCCAGGTAATACACCTTTACTCGTAGATTAGCCCCGGGGATTCAAATCATTTTTTACATACTGCGAGCGTAATATCCGTCCTGCAACAATTACAAGGGTCATTAAAATGAGTGAAACGAACAAATTAGTGCAACCATTCTGCAGACGACGTCCGCGAGTCTGCGCATTTTTTCGATCCCTCATTAACCCTTGGACTCAGGATCAATTATAACAGCCGGTCAACGGCAAAATATCGTACAAAAAGGCGGATGATCAGTCGAAAAAACCTCGTTCAGTTTTATCAGTTTATGATTTACCCTAAACTTACATTCATTCAGTAAAATCTTGAGGGCGCATCTCAATCTTTTTCTTAATAATGAAGTCGAAAAAATCAACTGTATTGTGAATCTTATTTTTACCGAAAAGAGTACTTTGTTTACTGTTCAGTAAATGACAATTAAGTCCTACATAAAAACTTTGAGTAACCTCTCTCTTTTTTCTAGTGGACGGAAACTGGGGCGAGTGGACTTTGTTCACCACGTGCTCATCCTCATGCGGAGAAGGGACACAAGTCAGGTCACGTGTCTGCAACAACCCTCCATCTGCATACGGAGGACGTGATTGTCTTATGTCAAGAAGTGGTCTAAGAGCCAAAGAAGAAAAAGAACAAAAGAGCTGTTACGTTAAAACTTGTGCAGGTATACCTTCATCCAATTTTTAGTCGTCTACTGAATGCATGCTGGATATTATCCATAAATCAATCAACTTGAAACAATCTTTGGATTATGCATAAAGGCGCATGTTTATTTCATGGTAAAAAATGTTTTCTACTGCTTCATCAACACGAAACACGCTGCGAAAAAACGCCAAATCAAATTCGTACTGCATTTGCAACAAAAATCGTTTTTTAAATAATTTTAATAGTCCATGCATGTAACATTATCAACCAGTTATCACTGATAACTTACTAAGAAGAATCACCAACATTTTAAAGCAACTAACCATTTAGGGTTTTAACATGTAGTAAACTTTCATTAGATAAGTTGCTCGCTGCTCTTATATATATAAAAAGCGGCGTGAAACATTATATATATATAAATCATGATATGGAGATTATAAAAACATTTATACAGTATGGTACAAAATTAACCCTCGAAGTCATTACTTCTGTGCTCTCATAATAATCATAAAACCATGAAAAAACAATCAAACTGTAACGAACATTTAAAACCATCGTCACGCAACATGAATTGTAGAAGTAACCATCAAAATAACCATCATTTTAAATCTCCCAACAGAGTAACTCGTCTACTATAGATTTAAGAAAGTAATGGCATGGAAGAACAATCATGGTTTGAAACGTCATTATCATTATCGGCTGTATGTTAATTCATCTAACAAAATATATTTATCCCATTTTTGTTGAGCGCGGAGAATTTTCATTAACAAAAACCCTTTCCTTCTAGTGAATGGCAACTGGGGAGCTTGGACACCATTCGACGCATGCTCAACCAGCTGTGGAGCTGGACAGAAAACAAGATCTCGTTACTGTAGCAACCCACCATCATCCTTTGGTGGATTGGATTGCTTGTTGAGAACCGGGAATGGACTTCTCAGAGGAAAACAAGAATCCGAACAAGAAAACTGCCTTAACAGACCATGTCCAGGTAGAATGGCTTCATTAACTGCATGGATATTTCTTGAATCGAATTATTAGATAATTTCATGAAAGATTTTAGTGTTTGAATGATTTTGGTGTTCGTCATTCTGTGTAGCTTATGTATTTCCCTTACAAAACAGTTTTAGACTAATAATATTGGTGTGAGAGATCTAGCATGAGGAAAAAGAAATGTGATTTTGAAGAACAGAATAAAACTCATTTTCAACAAATTTATTCTAGTGTAGTAGTTAATTAACAAACCCCTTTACTTCTAGTTAATGGCAACTGGGGTGAATGGTCTGGCTATGATACTTGCTCTGTCACCTGTGGAGGAGGGCATCATGGACGTACACGATTTTGTAACAATCCTCCATCGGCTCACGGTGGTGTAGACTGTGAACTTTCTACCGGTTCAGGTAGAGCTAAAGAGGAACGACAAAAGAAACCTTGCGGGGAACAACCTTGTCCAGGTAACTTGGTCCTCACTTCTGAGAAGATATTTAGTTGCATGCCGTCTCTCATGTTCGTCCTTCGACTTTTGTTTTGTCGCTGTATGTCGAACCGATGATTTTCAACATTGTTCTTGAGATTATAGCTTACTCCTAGCTTTAATTCTTCAGAATGGACGTTGATACAATTTTCGTACCAGTTCTCTTAAGATTTGTGTTCCATTTGTAACACTTATCTTACAGAATATAGTCAAGCCATTTTAGTTATTTCAGACATTTCATTCCGTCAAGTTTTTGTCGTGCGTCTATCACTGCATGTCATATATGTCGTCAAATGCCGTGATGTAAATGAGTTCATAAATACTTATTGATTTTAGCCAGTGTATGGTTTTAATCGATGTACGTTGAAAGATATTCATTCTGCAGATATCATCATCACCATTCGCACAGCAATAGTATGCCTATTTGTATAACCGTATATGTCTATTGCATTGTCATTCCATCACCATTATTCAATCTTAGTTTGTTATCACTATACCGTATTGTCTATGTCAAATTGTCGCCATTTATTCAACAATATCTGTTAGATTACAACCTTGAAATATGTATCTAATCTTTCAGTATGCATTAGTTGATACATCATCATAATCCGTCCTGTACACAATTTCGCATGGCCATTTATTTTCGACTTCATTTTCATTGTGTTTCCATCTGTATATATCGTACTACTTATTATTCGTTGTCTTTTTGACGAGGGATAAGTCACTGCTCAAAAATCTTGTACGGGTTTTCCCGAAAATTCTATGTGAAAATCCTATTCATTACAAACTTCACAAAACAACAAAGAAAATGCCAAATATGCTTCTGCTCGGTAGTGACTAACCCCTCAAACCTTTCGTACAAACATCGTTCTACTTCCATGCCGTCATCAAACTATTATATGCATTCAACAATATCTGTTAGATTACAGCTTTTTAATATAGTTATAATCTTTTAGTATAACATAAGTTGATATATGCTATCAGGGCTGAAAATAAGGGCGCGTCAAACGTCAATGACGCGCCACTATTGGTTTTTGACGCGCCAAATCAGAATTTGACGCGTCATGATGACGCGTCACTTTTTGCTATAATTGCAAGAATAGTATGAACAAATTGATAGAAAATGTAATTTTGACGCGCCAAAAAGATATTTGACGCGTCAAGTTGACGCATCACAAGAAAATTCTTATTTTCAGGCCTGGCTATATCGTATATAGTTTTGCATGGTCATTTATTTTCGAGTTTGTTTCCATCGTATAATATCTTGCATTCTGCATGTTAACTGGTTTTTAATCATTAACCGGTTAGCCAGGTTAATCATTATTAACCATTGTTATCCGTAATTTTTTATGTACAAGCATTTTTAGTACAAACCGTCATCCTGTTGTCGTGCTCGTTCCATCGTTCATTCCATCAACAATTTGCTGACAAATGTGTGCTCCTATCTTCTTCTAGGTAACGGAAACTGGGGAGAGTGGTCTACCATGACTCAATGTTCGCGCACATGTGGAGGAGGACGTCGTCATAGAAACAGATTATGTAACAATCCATCTTCAGTGAACGGTGGTCTCGATTGTCTATTATCAGACAACAGTGGAAGACGGGAAAAACGAGAACAGGAGAATGAAATATGCAACACAAAACCATGCCCAGGTAAACGAGATGGAGTGAATTATTTTAAGAGTATATCTCCATCTAGAATACTCATAAATAATCATAACCATTATCCAAATGGATTATGAAATATGAATCTGTTTCTGAACTTTGAAAAAATGAAAAAGATTACTTCGTCTAGATCATATTATTAATAATCATAATCACCACCAGCATCAATTTCACTAATGGTTAATGATTTATTTCACATTTCAAATTTCCTTTTGGTAGAAGATAACTATGATTTTCAGAGATGAAGATTTCAAATTTTTCATACTCACCATACCATACAAATTATCACCGTCACCTTCATTAATTCTAAATTCTAATTTCTAAATAAAAACAGGTCGAACAACATAAACTGCCGAAGTAACT
>JAUKPT010001435.1:0-15329 GCA_032273505.1 Nanomia bijuga
ATCAGATTTTCGAAATTCACATTTCAAAGGGTGTCAGATCGCGCATGCGCACTGAATCATAGAATTATATAAGATTTAAATTAAAAAATAATGGTATTCTATATATTATATCAAAAAACAGAACTAAAGAAGTGAGAAAAATAGTACCAAAATGGATGTCAAATGATAGAAATGAATTTGTCGAGGTATGTGTATGGTATGTTGTTGGAAAAGAAAGGTTTGAAAGAGATAATGTTAGATAACATAATTGATTGTAAAAAGTTGCTTAACATTTTAATATTGTTTAAAATTGATTTTAAGAGACATCTTTCTAGCAAAATGTTTATGCACATTTTTATAGACACTAGTAATCCACCTTTATTTAAAAGTTGATTTCAATATCGTAAAAATGAAGTACTAAAATCATTTGTGTAGGAAACTCCCAAACATAACACGACCATAACATTAAATAACTTAGATAAGCTGAGTATACTCGTTAAGATAAATGATCACGTAAATCAAAAAGGCATACAAGAGAAAATAACGTGTGCCTGAACACATTGGACTATTTCTGTATCCAGGGTTTCATTTATCAAAATGAACAAGAAATAAAAATTCACGACCAGTTAAAAGTATAAATTGTCTTCTTTATACAAAACTCTCATTGATTCTCATCATTACATAATCAAGATAATTCGAGTTCAAAAACAAAACAAAAAATGACTCATTTGAATAGAAAAAATTATTTTTTGAAAATGAGACATTAATCAAAATGAGAAATGATTAATTGGCTGTTAACATCTAATTGATTGATCGATTTGATTGATAGAAAATTACTGTTCAGAACATAAATATTTCATCGAAACTCAACTGAATCAAAAAAATTAAGAAAGACATTTATATACCAGCTTCAGTTTTGTTTAAACAAAAAACGATGATACTTCATACTGAGCCAAACTATGAATCCAACTTGACTTATTTAAAACAAATACGTCAAAAATGCAAAAATGCATCATATCAAAATATCAACAATTTTCCAAACATGTTCCCTAGCCCAGCCAACCTATGAAGAGAAGTTTCAATGAGAAATTTATATGAAAAAGACATTTCACACTAAAGACTCGAAAAACGAAACAGTTACAGGAATGCGATCTAACATCATTACTTGTACAACTCAAGGACGTCATAATTTATCTGAGAAAATAAAATAAAGATTTACAAAAAGATTTTCTACTACAAATTGATGAAAAATTAATTATTTGATGTCAGCCTGCAAACAACAATTAATGAGATTCTCGTACGGAGACGAAGGTAACGATTCAGTTTTTGACCGAAAAGTCGTTAAAAATTGTTCTCGTTGTGCGTCGGATAAATTCGGATTTAGATAGAAATCAAGAGCAGCCATACAAAATATCTCCTTGTCTTTACTTTCAAGTTTACCTTTTCGCTCAACGATATACGAGAATATTGATTTAAGCCAAGAATTCGTGGACGCACTGACGAAGAAACATGTCAAACTCCATACAGCCATACACAACGGCGTTCGCTGTACGAAACTTCCAACTGAGAGGAACACCCATTCACAAACGAGTGCGTCCTCCTTTTCCTTAAAAAGCAAATCAGAAACATTGTTAAATATCTTAGCAATAAGTTCTGGTCTTTGCTGTTGACTTGATAAGAATTCAGCTATAAGTTTATTCATGACTTCGGGCACAGGTAAAAAATCGAGAAGAATTCGAGGCAGTATCGTTGTTAACAGAACTGCTTCTGATAGTTGCCCTTTGCGTATTCTCGACAACACTATATTCATTCGTTCCATTATTACTAGACGAGCTTCGTTCATCGGTGCGTCAGGAACAGTATCCGAATTGGCACTCAGCTGTTCGTTCTCCTTACTAGTGTACATGCAAGCACAAAGTAATCCAAGAGCCGATAGAACGATACGAGTAGATCCTAAGTACACCCAATTTGCAGCAACTTTGGCGACTTCTTCGCATTCAGGACGTGTCAGTGAAAATGAGACAACAAGCCGCTCCAAACCTTGAAATATGACGAACAGCAGAGACGGAGAGCTCTCATTAGTTGATTGTTTTAGTTCTTGGAGAGCATTGTCTAAGACCAGTACTGGAAACTGGGCATCCTGAATTTCAGAAGAACAATTCTCGATCAAATAAAATGCAACCGACCACATAGCAGTGTTATATCGATGGCTAAGAAATTTTGAAAGATCGATAGGCGAATTAAGCTTTTTTGTTATGTATTCAGTAAGTATGGGTGCCAATATACTGACAGTTGAATTGACAGACGTCTCCAGGATGTACAGAGAACCGACAAGAGATGAAATCTGAAGAGGAATATGAGGACTTTTCAAGAACTGCTCGATTTGTTTACATATTCTTTCAGCAGTCGCACCTTCCAATTTCAAAACGGCCAAAGCTTTACACATGGTCGGTATCAAATATTGCATTGTTATTTCATCTTCGACAGGATGGTTTGAAGTGAAGTCCAACAAAATCCCTAAAATCCATTCATAATGAGTCAGTTCTAAAAATAAATCGGAAAGAACGCATAAGGATTTGATGGCTTCCATCTTCAACATCATGGGAGTGCGCGGGGTGGCAAATGGCGATAACCACTGTTCGAATAGTTCGAGAAGAAATTGTAGGCATGATCGAATATCTAGTTCTTCTAATTTACGGTACGAATCAGCGGGTTGCACAGCATACGGAGAGTTCGTCTCTTTTAACGCGATAATCAGCGAGTCACTATCATCACTGTCTGTATTTTCTTGTGTGTCTGACGATACAAGTCGAGTTCGGATCGCCAATACAGACACCTGTCCCAAATTAAACCTACTTGGATCGCGAGGTATTTCTAAATTCGAAATGTAGAGACGACGACGCATCATGCAGCCATACTGAAGAAGTTGTTTGCGTAACTTTACTGACAGAAGGCTGGGTACAACTGGATGAACAAACTTGTACTTCTTTCCCTCTCCCGTTGAACAGAAATCAGTGAACTGGAATTCTATCTCGCTTCTGACAGCAGCAAGTTTCTTACCGACTCTACTTCCGAGAAACGGATAATCTCGTTGTCGAGGAACGGCCGAGTATTGACTGATTGCGAAATTCCCAGGGGAGGGTGATAGCATGGTATCAAGTAGAAGTGCAGTGATGCAGTGAATGACAAGACTACTAGATTGTGCCAAATCGATTTCTTCATCCGTGCTGATGTCATCCAATATCGGAATGGAACTCAGAACACCCAACAGGGCTGCCCACGTCTCTTCAAACTGCATTCTAGATATCCATCCAACATGATTCACACGTAGAATGAATTCTTTTAATACATCTCGTTCCTTGAGAATATCTACCGGTAGCGGTGGCAGTTCGGTAAGATACGGACCTTCAACATCAGGTGCCCAGCCGAATTCCCATACTATTGGCGGCACACGCGTGAAACTATTTACAACAGGCAGTCTTGCCAATCCAGTTATGACTTGTTTCAATGGTTGCCCAAGGAATGATGGGAGTGGTGTACCAGTATGATCATGCAGAAAAACACCCTTCAATGATTGATAGAAAAATGATACTTTAAGACATCCTATTTGGAACCTGTTCGGACTTCGTGACGATTTATTTTTCTCCTCGCCATTTTGTTCTGGAGATGGAGTGAATAATGGATGATGCTGGACTTGGTTTATTTCACCGTGTTGCATAGTTAGATTTGCGACAATTTCGTTCACGCGGTCAACAGTTTCGACTAACAGACAGGCGTATGTTTCATTCGAAAGGGAAAACCCAAAATCTTCACAATTCAGTAACAACGAAAGGGACTGGAAACATAACTGCAACAGCATAACACTAGCATTTGTTTGGCTGTTTAATTCACATACACAGAGCACAGGTAGTAGAAAAATATACTCAATGATAGAGTTGGCTTGTGCTGCACTCAAATACCACGTCTGGTTGAACGCTGATGTTTGACCTAGAAGTTTAATTAAGCATCTAATAAAGATCAAGTAGTGACTAACGGAGTCAGAATCTTTAGCCAACTTATCCACTTCATCAGGCTTGTATGAAAAATAAACCTTGGTGTGATATGTTTCCTCGCCTCGAATTTTTTCATTGAAAGTAGTTATATGCTTCAACACTAAACTTTTCGATAATTCTAACAATTTTTCTTTGTTCTCTTCCTCAGACGAGCCAATAGCATCGTACATATTCTCGAAGTTGAGACGAAGCGGAACCTGCTTGGCTGTCGTGGTCCGATAATGATGACGTATGTATTGTTCTGACAAGTACGCAGCATCAATGCACATTTCCAATAGCGTTAGATCGAAGTCGGGACTCAACATTATTTTCTCAATTTGGCTGATTTCTAAAGAGCGTAGAAGATAAACAGAACATTTTCGTGAACAATCGGTTTTCGAGAAACATGCATCGTCGACAAATTCATTGATCCATTCTTTGCAGATTCGATATTTTTCAATGTCTAATTGAGTAGGGGCTAAGGGATGGGATACACTAGCTGGTGGCGGCGTTTGTTGTTTAGCAGTATTACTTTTAGTTATTCTTTGAATAAGAGCACAGAATCGTGGATATCTTCTAGTATGTAATTTGCATAAGCCAAAAGCTGTTAATTCTAAATTCGGTAATTCGTTTCCGTCAGGTTCTAACGAAGCAATATACTCAATCTCCAGTCTTCTACATGCCAACGTCTCAGCTTTCATCGAAAGCCCGTAAACAGTTATTTTCGGTAATATCTTAAGAAGTAAATGCACCACGCCAGAAGAGTATGTTAGATCGACACTCTCCAACAAACCAAGAATGAATTTCAACATGGTGGGTTTGACAAGAGAATAATCGTTTATCACAAGCTGTGACAAGCTATCAATAAAAAATGCATTTAGGTCTGGCAGTTGAAGAATACGACTAGTTAATTCTTTAACCGGAAGCTCAGATAATAGATTCATTATGTCAATCATATACCCATTTAAAAATTGTCCAATTAATCCTTTGTCTACATCCTTTTGTTCTTTCAGTCTCGATACCGTTATATCACAGTAAAGAATCATTGAACCATGACGAATCAACTCACTCCGCCATTGGTCACTAACTGTAGTATTTTTGCTTGTATCTTTTACTGCCCAAATATGATGAAACTCCTTCCAAAATTCTGCATCAGATATTCCTAACGAACGTAAAAAGTATATCCACTTTAAACTAAGTAACGGTTCGATTGATTTTAACAAGAACATTTTCTTAGTAATAACAGCTAAAAGAGACCCTGTATTTCCATCTGCTGGACTGAAAAGCAAGTTCACAAAACTTTTAGTAAGTATTTTAAACAATCCACTTCTGGGAAGATAAACGAGGAAATCGAAAAATAGTTTGATGATTTCTGAAAGCATGCATAATTGTATCACGTCTGCTGTAAGCACGATGGACCTCTCGACTAACTTATCCACCGAAACCTGCAGAACGAAAATCAAAAACGACGATAAATACTCAGCTGCACTTGATTCGTTTTTCGTAGTTACCAAACCAAACTCCTTACTACTTGCCGAGAAACATGCTCGTATATACGAAGCGTCGTGTTGTTGGATACGAGTTAGTATAATTTCTTCACTATTCTGCATAACCAATGTTCGCATCAAACCGATAACCATCGAGATGAAACGAATGACTTGTGACTCGTTCTGTGGGAGAGAACTTTCAAATAAGGCTTTTAGAATGATATTAGTAGGTCGAAGTGCTAGTGGAGCAACAGAATCAAGTAGGTTGAACAATTGTAGCAGGCTGTTGACGCACGTCAAGTTCACATCGAGTTTCGAGATACTCGGTAAGAAAACATCAATCACTTGCCGAGACAAACGCTTCCATTTATCAACGTCTGATTTTGAATTATTTAAGACGTGTGTGAGGAGACTTAACACTTCAGGATACTGGATGACTCTTAACAACATTGAGACAACAACTTCTCGCTGTGTATCTAGATCTTTAGTGCTGTCAGGTCTGGCTTGACTTTGAGCTGCAAATAAATCTTGAACTATAGGTTTTAATGCAGGAATAGCGTAATTACACGCGGGAAGTCCACATGCCATTACGTCATTGCATAGTTGTATGATTCTCGGCATACCGATAATTGCTTTTGCTGCCGTGAATTTGTGTTGAAAACATTCGTAAGAGAGTAAAACGAGAAACTGGAAAATTGTCGGTATAAATAGATGTGGTTGACTGACCTGACCATTATCGATAAACTCGAATTGTTTTAAAACAAACCCGATAAACACTTGATCGGAATCGAGTAGCGAGTAATTCACACGCAGTCGTATCAATTGATTGAGTAAATGGATCGCTTGACACTGTAAGTGAACACTGCTCGTCGTGGTGTACGACTTTAACGCGTGGATAACGAGTGGTTCAAATAAACGGATGTAACTTTGAATCGACGAGACTCGGTCTTTACTTACTTTAGCCGTTGGTCTGTTAGATGACAGATTCTTCTTGAAGAACTTCAAAATGCTTGATCCTTTATCATTCGAGATTTCGACTTGAGGAACTGATTTCAGTGATAGACTGAAATTGTTGTAGGACTTTAAGAATCCTTCACCATAAAGTCCGACAAAGCTGGAAGAAATGTCGGAATACTGGTTTATAGGGAGGTGGGTTTCTTGATAGAAGGTTGGGTCGCCCAACGTGTCTACGAGATGACTGGTGGAAGATGCTAGTTCGTATGTTTCAGGCTGTGATGCAGCATTTGTACCAAAGAGTCCTTTCAGAAGTTGTTGTACAGCTAGTAACGATGCTTCTTCCTCGACAAAAGCTGTTGATTTCAAATATATAAGAATTTCCTCAGCATGGCATCCTAACTCTGTAAAGGTAGCTAGCTCGACAAGCAACCCAAACGACTCTAACACACCTCGCATAAACGAACAGAATTTGTCTTGCACACGGTGCATTGAAGAAACTTGGTAATTCTTAAAAGAACCTTTCAAAACCTCGTACAATTTCATCAAATGAGAATCAGACTGGAAAAAGCCGACCCGCTCACTGGACTGAGTAGTTTGCAATACATTCGATTGTTTTCCATCAGGTGTACCTGGAGTGCTTTTGTTATCATCAGTAGAATTTGAATCCTTATTCTTCTGCAAAGCTTTCGCAAGACTAAATTTCTTCGGAGAATCGGGGTTCGCTGTCGCGGTAGCCGATAAAGGTGCGTGTGGAGTGGGAGGGGGAGGGGAGTCTTTAGCATTTGCATTTCCTCCTTTCTCCTTATCTTTCACAGGTGTTGAATTCTGTTTTGGAGTACTCACAACAGGATTCGTTTGTTCAATTACATGGGTCAATATATTCAACAGTCGCATACAATGAACGAACATCTTGTCTGCGTGCGATTTCAACTGGATGTCTTCAGACGTGAGCCATCCTCCACAACCTTCCATGATACCATTCTCTTCATCCTTCCTCTGTAAATAATAATTGCTCGTACCACACAGGAGATGAATTCCCAGTTTCAATGCTTCCGAATGAGCTTGCAAGTCGAGTGTCATCCACGTGGCAGATATCAAATCAAAAACTATGTACTGGAGGCCATACGAACTAGTTGATAAAGTCGTATTAGGTTGCGTCGCCGTTGAAACAAAGGTGTTGACGGACTGACCGACTGGTTGTGCTTTCACGGCACTCGAATTGGACATTGAAACAGGAAGAAGTTCCCACGACAATGAGTAATGGATAACTGGGTATTTCTCCGACAGCAAATACAAACATTGAGTACATCCATGTGTGAGATATTTCGTGTTCGATCCCCTCAACCGCTCCGTCACTTTCCTTATCATGTAAGACAAATTCTTCTCAGTGTCAGATTTATTTTCAGGTGTGCACCTCTTCCACTCCTCGACAGGAATCATGTGACTCATATTTGCACAATAAAGCGACTTGGACATCATCTCGTTATTGTCTCGCATCATGACGCAGTTCAAGCGGGACAATATGTTGACGCAACAGTTAGCCGCTGAGTGACGGACACGTGCATCTTCGTCCCCCAGCATCGCCATGACAACTTTAGACATTACTTGACTCTGCAGGTCACGAAATTTGTAATTGACGTTCGACATTTTCTTTTTCTTGATCCAAAGTGATTCGAGAATCGACATAAGACGGTAATCGAGAAGTTGAAAAATCTCCATGACTTCAACTTTTACCAACCAGTAGGACAGATCGCGAAGATGAAGTAGATTCCACACTAACTCATACCCTTGGAAGCTGTACATGGAATGGCATAAAATATTGATACAGCTTTTGACAGCTTGACAACTCTGTTTGATGACTATTGCTGACTCGTCGTTCAACATGTCTACAAGAACTTTGATCAGTCCAAATAAGTCAAGGGTATCGGTCGAATATTTCTCGCTCATAAGTTGATTCCATTGGTCGAAATTACCGCCGGAAGTTTGCATTCCCGCGTATATAAATTGTCCGATGATGTTTGAGATAGAACCTCTGATTTGTGGATCGTCGTGTGCCTTTAATATCATGATATCTCGGATCAGTTGAGAGCTTACATCAAAATCAGACACATTGACCATGTTTGGCATGACTTGAGGATACAATGCTTCAGGGTAGAGTTTCAAAGCCAAACTTATACAGTTCAGTGCTAATGATTTGATACTGACACGGGTTTTGGAGTCAGGTAAAACACTACCTGGTTCCCCATTCAATAAAAAAGAGCACATCAATCGCATACAATGTAATAACGGCACGCCCGTGCATGTAACAGCGTCGAAATTGAATTGACGTTCAATGGTAGCCGTGACATCACAGCTGAACGTATCATCATGAAAACTTGCAATACTGTCGTGATCTGGAATGTCACTGATGCTTGTGCCTAGTGAAAAATATGATTGAAATATGATTGCAAATTTTACTCTTATACAGGTGAATAAACTACAAAATACAGGTGGACCATAAAATACGAGTGCTTTAATTTCTCGGTCTCGTGGCTATAAAAACGGTTAGAATTTTGCCATGGCCATAATCTTTCATCGTATATTGCAGTATCAGAATATCGTCAATTCGAGCATTTTGAAAATATGCGAAGGGAAGTATTCAAGAAGAAGCAAATTTTCTTCGCATGGGTAAGATGAATCCTGTTGGCCATCCATATTGACCCTGCTTTAAATAAGGCTTTTATCAAGAACAGGGCATTTATGGGATACGAAAGCGAGTTCTCAGCCAATCAATTTACAGGATTCATCTTTACCCATGCGATAAGCTCCAATAAACTAATAGCTATGTTGGGACAATAATAGTACCATAGTGCTATATGATAAAAAGTATATTGGGAAATAGGATTTTTGCTTAACATTAAGAAAACAAAACCTAGTGCCAAAAAACATCGAAAGCCACCCACAATGCCGTAATGTACAGTGCAATAAGAAAGGGGGGGTTTTATTTCATGCTATTCAGAGCACCAACTTTTTTTTGGCCTAAATGTCACTACCATCAAAATACATTTTACTTTTATTTTGTGAGGCCAAAGATGTTAAACGAATATCACAATGTCGTAATTTTAATTAAAAAATATTCAAAAGAAAAACATTTTAAGTTCAAAAAATTCTTTACAGTTGCAGTTTTCGGCAAGAACACAAAGAAATATAAGATAAGACTCAAATTGCAGCTTAAATTATGTAACATAAACGAATAGTGAAATAAAATCATACCTAAATGAGCGTTGCTTTTATCATCAGCAGGTATTTCACCTTGACTAAAACCATCGGGCACAGAGAAGGGCAATGGTCGTTCGCTCTCAGAATCATCCAACAATTCCGTTTCATTAACAATGTCATCACTTCCTGAGATCGACGATAGATCAAGATCAGATTTACCTTCGACCTAAAAATCATTAACACTGTGATAGCACCAATTTCAACGTTATAATCTCATCCCTTACTAAGATTTAAATGAGTCATTTATCAAATTTGGCCCAAAACTTCCGGAGTTATGATTTTAAGAAAAAATGTAATCACAAAAAGATGCAAAATTGATGAAAAATGGGCTATTAGATTTACAAATAGTTTTTGTAAGTACATAAATCAGTATAACTCCTGTAGTTTTTGACCAAATTTGATAAATGACCCATCAAAATCTAAGTAAGACCTTTCCTTTTATTCATAGACTTGTAAGTTTTTTAAACAAATTAAAAATCGTGATAACAGTGTAAATTTTGACTAAATAGTCCTTTAGTCCTTTAGTATCACAGCACCTTAATTAGCTACCTGGTCAGGTAATCTCTGCTCTGGGCAACAGAAACATTCCCAACGTGTTTACTAAGTAAAACATGCATCAATACTTAAAAGTAAAATTTTTTGAAACTATAGAAAAAATCTCGTCCCTGATTTTCAAAAATATATTTTTACAAAGAGAAGGTCTAAAAAGTCTATTTGCCATATTTTTGGTCCATATTTAGTCCATGTTACAGACTTTTGCCTGGTCTCTTAACCCTATATTTATTGTTTTTTTTTTCATACAACTTTTATTAAAGTGGAGGGGGGGGGGGTGTAAAATTTCAACCTTTTCTTATTTTTTTTTATAGTGCTACGATATTATCAAATTTTGGTATGAAGTATGTCCAACCAATTTGTATTAAAAATGACACCAAGTTATGTTCGATTTAGAAGATGTGCTACAAACAGCATCATTAATATGTGCAAGGCACCCAAATGAACTTTTAATTGATTAAATAAAATCGTTTTATGAAGTTGGATATTCACTTATGCTGGACTTGTATGCTTTATGCAAATCTTATTATACAAATTATCAGCAATTTGCAGAGTCAGGTATACCTATTAAGGCAATTTTCGTCATTTTACCCAATTTTGACTGATTTTGAGTCCCAAACTGAAGTTTTTTAATATATATCAATATTAATATTCTATAAAGACTTTTAGAAGACTCTTTGCAAACCAGATAAGTAAAATTAAAGCATTTGAAACAATTTATAAAACAAAAACTAGCTCCAAACATTTAAAAGGACAACTCTAACTGTATAAAAATCACTGACTGCCCTTCTTCAAAATACCCCTAAAAAAATGGAGTACGCAATCGAGGTTATTCTTTCAGGAAATGTGTAAAATAATTTCCATGCAATAAAAATTCATAGCAGGCCTTCTGCCCACCATAATTTGTCTTCATCTTTAAATTTGTGACACAGTGATTATTTCAAGAATTTTGGACTCCTTAAATGAAAGTGTAGAACAAATTTTAAACACCTTTAATTTATGATATTTTTTCCGATCCGACCCCATTCTTTCCCCGAAAAAACTTCAGATTCAATAAAAACCCAGATTGATACCATTGATAAAAAAAATATTTAAAATGCAATTGCAGATTCGCAGAAACACGGAAGTGTGACCTTTTTTCAAACTGAATGAATAGAATGGCCAGATTTTGAGGTACCCGTTATCGGAAGAGGGCATTATGTACGATATGATTTTTATCATCTTTAAGGTATATACTTCCAGAAAGGTCTCTTTCTATTTCAGATATGTTTTCCAGAGTAACCCGAAACCCCATATCTCCAGTTCTGTTGGTCAACAATTGTTGATTGACCCCTCATTTTGTTCATAACACCCGATTTTCTATTGTAAATTTCAATATTTAACACTAGTAACAATTAGCATTAATTATTCATGAAAAGTGACCATTTGTAAGCAACCTCTTATCTCAAGAACTAATAGTGCTAATAAGTTGGTTGACCCCTCAAATTAATCAACCCAATTTTCTATTGTAAATTTCAAGCGCAAGTAAAAAGAATATCAATTAGCTCAGCAACTATTCATGAAAAGTGTCCATCTTTAAGTAAACTCTTATCTCAAGAACTACTAGTCCTATGAAGTTGATTGACCCCTCATTTTAATCAGAATATCTAATTTTCTATTTTAAATTTCAAGCACCAATAAAAAAATATTATCAATAAGCTCATTAATTATTCATGAAAGTGCCCACACGGCTTGTGTGGGTATATGTGTGTAGGGGTAACAATTTCCTGGGTAGTTGAAAATTAACAAGTAGGGGCAAAGCAGAAAGTAACTAAATTGTGTTTAAAGATGCATCTTTGCAAAAATCATGACAATTCAAATAAAAGGCAAATAAGAAAAGTTAACGACAAAATAGAATTGTCCGTGTAATTTAATGTTATTTTATTCTTGTTCCACGTCACTGGATTCGCTATCGTCATCGGGTTCAATGTATTCTTTATCCTCAATATTTTCATCGACAAGTAATTGTTCAATGTCATCAGGAAACGCTTTATTGACCCAATGAATTTGTCCATTTTCTTTCCAGCTGTGATCTACAATACTCGGTTCTATAAAGTAACTTTCGGTTGATAGTCTATCGTCTAGCTACATAACAGGATCTGATATATGTAACTTAAGAGAATCAAAACATACTGGCAAAAGTGAAAGATCGATTACTTTTTCCTTGGCTTCAAACTTGTTTTTGTAAAGATGGTATCGCATACCGTTTATCTCTTTAAATCTTTTTTCGTGATGTTCCAAACAATAAACAAACCCACTCTTCAAGTTCTTTTTTAAAATTTTCTGATGGGACCCATGACGTTCTAAGTTCAGCAAAAGTTTGGAAAAAACAATGGTTGTTTCTGACGACTTTCCAATATATCTTTTTCAATTTTCTGAAGAACGATGTAACAATCATTGCCGGTAAAAGCATGAATTCTGATCAAAGCTTTTTTTTCTCAACATCACTAAGAGTTAGATCTCTTAAACACAAGACCTTTCTATGGGCTCCAGTATTAAAATCGATAAAAACTCTTTCAGCTTCTTATATATCAGTGTCACCAGAATACCTACGTATGATGACAGATTCTTCTATGATGTGCATGATCAGATCTTTGAATATGGAAGGAGTAGATTTACGTGCTCGGAACAAATCCATTAAGTCAACATCTCAAGTACTTTAGATGCACTTTTTCATGAAATCCAATGGGAATGTTATAAGAAATATACTCAAATACTTTCGAAGCAAAAAGTCTCTTCACTCGATATTGATAACGAAACTATTTCAAAATCACCGAAACGCTTTAATGATGAATTCGTTTCATCAAGAAAAACTATTCTCTAAACACTGTTTCTTTTGCAAAAAAAATCAGAAAAAAAACGGAAGGAGAATAGTGGTCACAAGATGACTCTCCACAAAGCAGAGGAATCCATTAAAAATGCTGCGAGAAGAAAGAATGATCATGAAATGCTTCTCCATATTAAAAACGAGGATTTATGTTCAAAGAAATTCCATATGCACGATGTATATAGGAAGGATTATATTCGTGTGAGGATTAAGACAAGACACGATAAAATTCCGAATGCGATTCAAGATTTAGAGCCTTCAAAACTTCGATCTGGGCGTTTGTTGGCAAATGAAATTCAACCGTAGGTTGTCAATACATGATGATGATGATGATGATGTAAATTTGATTGAAGTCGAACATATCTTTAATGATATAGAAAATGTCAATTGTGAAAATCTCCTTAAAGTTGAGGGTAAAATGTTTGATATCGAATTGGTAAAGAATGAAATAATTCAAAAGGTTTTTGAAAAAGGTTTGGGAAAAATTATATCAAAGAAATAAATCGCCTTTCTAATGATGGTCGTCAAGATGACAGACGATATCGATTAAAGCTGAAGTAAATATTTGGGGATGAGTTGAAGTTTATTCAGGATAGTCATACATCTCCTGGATGTAAAAATGTAAGTTCGTCTCGTGAAAACATGTCATTATTTGATAAAGACGAAATAATAAATGAGGCAGCAAAGATCTTGAGAAATGACATTTTGAAGTATTCAGTATTCCAAATCGTTAGAGACTGTCACTGTCAATCAGGTTCTAGAGACTCTTAAAAGACCACACAGCTCACCAGATCGTGTAAAACGATTGATTTAATCGTACTCCTGTGACTTGATTTATGGTGTTACAAGTGGAAAGGTTATGACACTGAAGCATTATTTGATTGGTCTAGGCGTTCATAATTTGAGTGGACAAAAAGCTATTATCAGACTTCTTTCGCAATTGGACACTTCTTATGATACAGTTACAACTGCTGAAACAGCATTAAAAGAACTTAACCAGTTACAAGCAGAAAGTTGTTTATCGAGTGGGTTACAACCTAAAACATCGGATAGCTTTGTTTATACTTATTTCTGGGCAGATAATTTCAATAAAAAGGTTAGAAGTGATAAAGTTGGTATGATAGATTCAACACATGATAAAATTTCAAGAAAACAATGAAAATTCTTACTATCAAGAAACACTTTTTCATAACATCAAGAAGAATAGATCCAAGTTTTGCCCTAATGAAAGAGTTGATGTAGGGTACTTGATTGTAAAACCTTAAGTTGATCCTCCAAATAAGTTTATATGTGAAGACATCCAAGATTCGAAACAAGAAGAAATTTCTTTTAAAATGAGATATATCAAATTGCTTATCATACATTTTAAAACTTCGAGAAGCATCGCTATCTAGTTTTGCTGGTTGGCAGTTACTTAAACGTAAATTTGATAATAAAGATGCTAAAAAAACTGTTACAACATACCTTCCACCATTAAACGCCCCAGTGCATTCGTTTGACACCATTTATGAATATCTGTCTTATATTGCACAAACTTTGTTTTGAAGCAAACATGCCTTATGTCAATGTAACTTTAGATTGCGGAGCTACGATGAATGCATTTAAACTTGTCTTGAATTAACCCTCAACATTTGATGACATCGTAATTCATTTAGGAGATTTTCATATTATGAAAGAAGTTTTTGCTGTGTTAGGTATTTTAGTCAAAGGATCAGGATTTGAAGATAATAGTATTTCAAACAAATCTATCTTCCTCAGGATCCCTTAATGAAATAATGAATGGTTCTCATTATAATCGTTGTTGGAAAGTACAAGAACACTTCGATGAAGCATTAGATAGACTTCTGTTAAACAGATTTTTAATTGATAATCAATCGATCAATGAAGTGACCAGAGAACAAATTATACATGCATACAATGGAAATGGATCCGTTTTATTAGCAGATAATTAACTTATTTATACAACATCTCTATTTAAGAATTATAAACAGAAAGTTAGAGAAGGTGATCTAGGGAAAACACCACAGTTCTGGGTAAAATGCAAAATTGCATTTGAACTTTGTAATGAACGGTCGCGTTTACGAGCTCGAAAAATATTAAAGTTAAAAATGTTGAAAATAAAACTTTTTCAGCATTCTGGTTGAATATTACTAACAATCGTCGTTGTGCTATGTTACTTGGAACTTATATTGGAAATAT
>JAUKPT010001436.1:0-15328 GCA_032273505.1 Nanomia bijuga
ATAAATGTAATCGTGATATATAATAGATAGATTCGTAAATTTTAAGTCACGTCATATAAGCCATTCACAAATGTTCATTTCAAGATAAGACGATTCCTTTATGATAATTCAATGGCGTTTCATAACCATGCGATGTAATAACTATGATTAAACCTTATTCTTTCTAGCGAACGAATACATAATTAGCCATCAAACTAAAATTTTGTAAAAAGAATAATATCATTTGCGTTCTTCCTTACGGATGAATGGCTTAAACAGTGTTGAGCTTAATATAGCTTTAATTATGCTTTGAACAACCGGACCTAGTTCTCAGTCGAATCTTATCGCCTACTATAGCACCATGTTGAAACACAACCACAAGTTTCAATATTTCATAGTGTTTTATGTCATTTTTTGTGAATTCGAAAGTTCTTCATATTTCCACGAATGTTCAACCATTTGTTTTGCGATTGCATAAAATTTCATTCTGTACAGATATTAATTCATCCTGAAAAAAATAGAAGAAGAAAATACCAGGAAGGTACTTTCTGTAAATTTACCTGCACGTTGGCATGGCCTGTAATTAAGTATGCCTTTGTCCCACTCGGTGGAAAAATACCGAAGTAATTAGAATTTGGAGTATATTGTTTTAGTTCCAAATAATGTAGTTATAATTATAGAATATTTTAAGAATTTGCATGTGCCAGGTACCATTTTAGTTGTCAAAATCAATTTTAACTTGACAGTCGTTGTATACGCAGTATCACAATTTTAAGGTTTTAAAGTATATGTATGTATATAATATATCAAGAATGTGACATAACTTAGATTACATTTATACATACTAATTCGTTTTCGACAGTGAATTTGTTATTATGTGCAAGGATTTGCAAAATCATGTGTGGATATATGTAAGAACATAAAACATTGCTCGACGAGTGTGTAACTAATATGATGTGGAGCGGCCCAAGGCCCAATGTACATCCATTCGTTCGTATTGGAAATTCCTCGCATGTTATTGATTACATCACCCACTGTTGCTGTCACGTTTTTACACATAAGTAAATATTGTTCGTTGCAGAGCTGAATGATAATCCAACCACGATTGAATGTAATCGGAAACTTAGTTACATTAAAAAATACCTACTGAGCGGGAGTTGAGTGAAGTTTCCCTTCATCTTTTGTAATTGTGTGACGTGTCTCAGTTTTCTTAGGAGCAGCATGGCCTTCTCAATACATGGCCAGATATGGATCTGACCGAGAGAAAATCGAGTTGAGGCTTAACAGGTAATTTTGGGAAAAACTGTTTCATTTTTGGTATTCTCCTACCTTTCAAGATTGTTTATTGAACATTTCAACTTGTGGAATTTATTATTGGGGATCTAAGGGCGTTTGTACATTTCAAAATTGTGGGCAATAACTCGTCTGTTTTTATATTTTTTATCTTGAATTTCTAACAGCACACGTGTATGTATTGGATCTCTACTTGGTGTAAATTTCAAGTCATTTAACCTAGTCGTTCTGAAGTAATTAAAGAAAGCGTCAGTCAACCCTTAAAAATGTTATCAAAATAAGGGAGTTCTTTATATGTGCGTGGTTTGCTGTAACCCAACAAAAAGCATATAAAATATGATTTTCAATGTTTAGATTTTCATCGGGGGTTTAATAATTAAAGGTTAAATCGCGTACTCGTGCTGTTGAAATCCTATTGTTTATTCAAAGATCCTTTTGTTTAAGCAAAAATATGGAAATTTCTTTACCCCTCGCTATCATTGATTCGATAATTAAAAGGTCTGGGGCCTACGTGGGCCCCTCTAATCCAGAAAAATAATTAATTTGAGACCTTGAGACCCTTGAGATCCTTGAGATCCTTATCAGCGTCATTTTCCTTGAGATTTGTAGAAGCAAGAGAAGTCGCCGTAAAGTTATTCATTGTAAAGGTTTTTCTGGGTTTTCCCTATTTTAGTAAGTAACAAAAACTATTATGAAACGAGCTAACTATTACAGAGATAAAGTCTGATTGATTTGTCTGTGATTTTAAAATTTACTTTATTGAATATAATAATATAATAATTGTCTGAAATTCCGTAACTTGGCTCACATTATACATCTCCAAGAGCAACGAGCACAACAAAATGGTGTTCAAAGTTACCGTCTATTCCCTTATTGTGTAACGGAATGTCTTGACCTTGCCAAAAATAAATAACAAAATCAACAAAGAACCAACCACGTGGTTCGGAATATTCGACCTACTTCTTTGACAAGCCCTAGTGTTTACCTTTCGTTTCTCTTTCTACTTTATTGTTCAGGCATTAATTGATGTCAATATGTGTTCAAGCCTATATCGATCATTTTCAGAAACTAAAACTGAAGGTACATTAATGTTGCCTGCTTTTATTCACTGGTGGAAACCGGTTGAGAGTCAAAGAGGAGATGGCTGCTCTCTCGAAATCTTTTACATTTGCCATAAGGTCTTGCAGAAAATCTAATGCACGTTTCTTTGACGATGGACCCCTTAACCTTATCATCATTATCATTATTTTACATCGCATACGTCAAAAAATATTATTTTTCTAAAGCCACATGCTGCATGGGCATATATAATGCGATAAAATACTAAAAACATTTTATTATATATACATAAAAATTCAAAGAAACTAAGGAAGATCTAAAAGTATTAAAAACAGAAAAGATGGCTCTATACTCATTCTGTAGTTGCTATAAAGCTTAGCTTTGGTGCATAGTTTTTGCACAATCTACAAGGGCAATTTTCCGGAATCCACTTTTTTATTGAAATTTTAAACTGATCAAATAAAATAATTGACATTTATTTTTTGGTAGCATTGTGTTCCATACTAGTGGACCAAACATACGCATCGAGTGTTGTCCGTGGTAGAGCGAGTTTGCATTTTCTCTTAAGAATATAGCACCCGATCTATTTGAGGTTTCTACAATGTTACTAAATATTTCTCTCATAATAAGATGTAGGTTTCTATGATGAATGCAAACAGAACCCTTTTTCGTCAATAAAAATTCAAAAGAAGATATGTAATGGTTGTATATCATACTTATGAACCTTTCATGGATATGGTTAATTTTGTTGTTGTGAGCAAAACATCCATACAAACGGACAATAGGAAAATTGAGATTCAAAAAAAGCTTTTAATAAAATTCGTCTTCTGTAAAATGTTAGCAGTTTAGCAATCCTTGCTAAGGCACACAGTTTTTGATTTGTTTTCTTACACATATTTATAATGTGTGAGGTAAACTTTAAATTCTTGTATATCGTCACCCCTAGATGTTTTTCTTCTGGTGTTTCCCATATGTTAGCATCTCCTACTTGTACCCAAAAATGTTCAGGTGTATTAGCAGCTGTTATGAAATGACATTTTTCATTGTTCAATTTATGTGGAAACTTTTTATTTTCTATAATTTCCTCATTCCAAATATTTGCTTAAGGTTCATTAATAATATCACTAACATTTTTTAGATGTTTTAAAGGTATATTTAAAAATGTACTTGCCTTCTTTGTATTCAGATATTATAGTTCAGTCTTCAAGGTGTGACTTTAAGGAAAGAAAAGAACTCAGAGTTATCATTTACTATTTCACGAATATTTGTTACACTTGGATGGTTTTCAAATTTACTAAGGGCAATTTCAACGAGATCAGTCAAAGGTATAATTTTCCAAAAATTTATTTGGTTTGAAGTCTAACTTTGAAACTGATTCCTTAAAAAGGATATTAAATGACTCAGCAACGTTCTGCGTCTTTTGAAATGATGATGTCTTCGTCAATACGTTTTATCGGCTGTTGACCTTAAACCTAACTTTAACCTTAACCACTATAACTGGAAAACATTATTCAACAACTATAACGAATTGTGAACATTTTCTAGTTTTTACGTAGCTTATGATCACAAAAAAATGTTTAGCCAAATTCGTGCCATAAAATATGTCGATGGAATGAAAGGATTAAGTTATAAGGAAATGCACGTACTACTTAACGATATATATTTGCTGCAAGTTTCGGAGTATGACAGTATTGATCTAGAAGCAAGACATACCTAATGTCAGAAGACGGAAGCGTGCAGCAAATATATTGTTGTAGATCCGCCAAACTAGTTCCTTAATATACGGCTGTGAACGACCGAGTGAAGCCCTTGTGAGCGTCTCATTTTTATACTGCTTTCCTTGTCATTAAAATTAATTAAGAAATATTTAATAAATCAAAATGTCCTTGTGTCAATGCATTCTTTGTATCTAGAAACGTGTATTATATGTTTTCCTTTTACTTCTTTAGCATCAGTATTAAGTAATGAACTAAAGTAATCGTAGTGTAAAATGTAAAAAATATATATTCTTTTTGTTTTATGTATACAATACGAATCTTATACTTTTTTTTCTACTTAACTATTATTTTTTTCTACTATGTAACATTGTTTTGTTGCGCGTAACATTTATTTTAATGTTACATAGTAGCTATAACATTACAACAGTCACGCAGTAATCAACCAATCAAATGGCGCTATTTCGCTGCGAGATACAACAATATTGTTTAGTAGTCCTTGAGAAAGATTAATCTTCAAACTCCATGTTTTATAAGGGACCGTGCTGACATGATCCAGGTACGAAAACTCTTAAATATCTACCATAAAAGCACCTTATGACCACTCCGCGGAACACATTGTTTCCAGCTAACGCGACTGATACCAAGATACGATAAACCAGGCGTTCAAAGTAATTTATTTTATTTTCGAGTTGCCTGCAGAATCTGTCGATGCAGAAAACATCAATTAAGGCTCGATGCAACATCAGGTAACAAAGAAAACCCGATAACGAAAAGAGATTTACTTTTTATTTTTGGTTTAAATGACATCAATGGTATTAGAATTTTATCCAAACTTCGTGTTAAATTCTCTGACCTTCGCTCTCACCGCTCTCTATACTTCCGCATGAGTACTTAACAAATATGTCTATAGTGACAATACCAACCAAAGTATATTAGAAGGAACAAATCCAAACGATTTGAAAATTTAGAGCCATTTTCCACTTGAATAGTGTTTTTTTTCTTTTAACTTGATTGATTTTTCTTTAAATTTGTTCAACCTGTTCATTTTCTTATTCCTTTTTTATTTTTTTATTTTTTTTTTTATTTATTTATAAATATATATTTAGCTTATTAATATTTGTTTTGGTATTATTTTCTTATTTTGATAGGACCAGGTGAGATCTAGGTAATCTATAAAGATTTTATATCCTAGATTTAAATTTTTTGTGCATATTATTTCTTCTTGTTATTGTATTAATTTTGTAAAGAAAAAAAAAATAAATTTAATGAACCTTTTAAAAGTTTGAGAATTTAAAAGCATTATTATCTATTTTTGAACTTATCATTTTTCACCTGGTTTCTATACAATCTTTGAGACGCACGACATCTAACTCCATCTCAAACATGACGTCAAGATATTCAAGATTCACTACGAAGTAAAACTGACAAAAAACGAAAGAGAGAATGGTTCATATTACATCGCAATGTCAATAAGGAGGCACTATGAACCCTTATAAACACAGACATTTCTTCCGCATTCTCACAGATTATTGCCAACGTGGAGAGCAAACTTTGTGAGCAAATTAGTGGCAAAATTTCTATCTTAGAGAGAAGGTAATTGAAAGACTTTGACAGACTTTAACATATCGTGGTCCTGACCTTTGATTCGTATCGTATTGCTGAAGTTAATTCTTTGATGGCAAATTCGACAGAAAAGTAGTTTTGAAGATTGGTAATTTGTTGTATAATATCAAGGTAATTACACAGCTAACGATTTTGTATTAAAAAAGTTTTCAAAAGCTTGTTTACCGTTTAAAATAGTAAAAGGATATCACTCAATTTTCACTGCAGAAAAACTGATTGACCTGAGATAATGCGCGAAAACGAATCCACCATCATGACGTCATCGAAGACGACCACGTGCACGAAACAAGAAATCGAAGCGATCTTCAACACGAACCGATTTCACCATCGCCGAAGCACAGCCCATGTGCATCGCTCCATCTACAAAGTATGTAAACTAGTCGCTACAGGTTCGAGCCGATGCGGAAAATCGTCGATAATCCAACGTTACTTATACGATACATTCTCCGAGAACTACGCACCGACAATTGAAGATAATTACAATGAAGAATTCACGGTTCAAGGTATAAACTTTAATCTCGAAATCGTAGACATGTGTGGGACGAACGCGTTTCCAGTGATGCGCGATCTAGCGTACAAAACAGCCGATATCGTTTTAATAGTTTATGAAATAAACGACGAGTCATCTATATCAGAAGCATCCAGTTGCTACAAGAAAATTAAAGAACTAAGAAAAGATAAAGTACAGATAATTTTTGTCGGAACTAAATTGGACTTATATGTAAATAAAGTGACTCAAAGTGTACTCGAACTTACAAGTAAAAATCATCACGCACTTAAAGACGCTAATGCATTCCACGCACTGACGTCAGCTAAATGGGATATCGGTATAAAACCAACTTTTGAAGCAGCTTTGGACATGTTGTTTAAAAGTAATGAAATATTAGCAGCACTCTCGTTGAAAAGGAAGAAAGCTATTCATAAAACAAGATTCTGTTCAATTCTTTGACATGTCGAGTTGTTGAAAATCAGAATAATGTTAACAAGCAGGATCGAAGAATGACGATTTTAAATTCTAGTACACAAAGTGCCTTGATTAGGACACCGGTGCTGTATACATCTAGAACCAGATGACTGGAGAGCGAACGGAGAACCGTGTCTAAAAACAATGAAATATTGGAAGGCATTAGATAGCAACTTCTTTATATAAAAGTCCCAGTTTTCTTTTCGGAGAAATAAATGGCTTACAATTCAATATTCCTCTGGGGCGTAAGAGCTTGTTTTTCATACAACTATCTCGTTACTTGTCAAACTATTTCATGCAATGGCCTGGAAACATGACGTCAGTTTCGCTTCCAGGGGAAAGGCGGGGCTGGGATGTACACAGATGTCAAGAGAGACGTCACTTGAACAAACAATGTTCTATTTTAATTGTATTTATTTGTAAATTAGGTGTATATATGAACAAAGATCCTTTTATATAAATTTAATTTTGTTGTCTTTACTTATGCCTTACATGGAAGAATTCAATGTATTTGCTTTAAATGCGACGAAGCAATCAAAAACGCATTATGTTGCAACACAGAAAAAAAAGATATTTGAAAATATTCTTTGAGCAACTATTGCTGATATGTTGTAAACTTTTATAAAAGGCCGCTTCACACAAATACGAGATGTGAAAGGCAGATATTGCAATATGACGCGACGTGCTCCATAAGTTAATTTTGTTAATTTCACGAATTTCGTTTATTACGAAATTTGACTTTTTGAAGAAGAGGGTTAAAAAAGAATAATATACAGCCGCCGTGACGAGCAGTCATTCTTATAGACTACCGCAATATAGATAAAATTTAACTTTTGTGATGATATATTATCAAAGGGCTTTACTTAAAAGTGTTATGAGCTACTCCGAGCCACTATGAGTCACTTGTATTCTATTACGAGCCACTATATGCCACCTATGAGCTAATATGTATGAGACACAATGAGATATTATTAAGCATTCTAGTCTATATAAGCAACAATGAGCAGTAGTCCGTGTATGACCACTAAAATCCTTATAAACCGTGACCCAATTTTAGTTTAGCTCAGCGACTAAGAACTCATATAAGCTATCATGATTCACAATTAGACTACTGTAAACAATCGTGAGCAACTTAAAGGTTCTTCAGCCACCACATGTCCTACTGGGCTCATCATTGGATTTTAATTACTCATAGTGGGCTGAAAATGTCTCACACTAAACCCATTCAGTGGGGTTTATCGCAAAGTGGTTTAAAGTAGCTCACAGCGGCTCATAGTAGATTTAGATTGGCTCCCAGTGGCTAAAAGTAGACTCGATTGGGCTCATAGCGGCTTATAGTGACGTATATCAGACTGAGAATGGTTCTTAGTGGATTATAGCAGACTAAAATGACTTATAGTGCCTCGTAGTATCTAAAAGTAGCCTAAAGTGTGGCTAAAAGGATGCTGGTAAATCCCGAGTTGTGCACTCCGAGTTGTGCGCTAATTTTTAAATTATGCGCAGCGCATAACTCGAATCAATTGATTCGTTCGAGTTATGCGAGGGTGCATAACTCGAATCAATTGATTCGTTGCAATTAATTCATTCAAGGCGTTTAACCTCTTAAAAGTAAAACTTTTTGACTTCCATATCATGAAAAGTGTTCAATTGACCCCATTAAACAGTTTCATCGAAGAAATACTAACAATGATCTTAAACGCATACAGTTAATAAATGTTTCCCTTATTTTGGAGGCGGAGTTATAATATTTGATCGAAAAGTTATGGATGAAAAGAAAGAAAACTTTAATTATGTTCACTTAGAATCGTTTTTCAGATTATAAAGAAACGTAATCATCGTCATTGTTTCCATGCAGTTGGTCCAAAGTTGGTCCAATTGGTTCATCTTTTCATTTTTCTAATAAGACAGATTTAGAGAACAAAGAAATGAAAATTGTTTAAAGCATTAATCAAAATTAATGAATTAATTACTTATCGGTATAAACCGTTCTTTATATATATTTAAGCACTCTAACATTTTGCTTGCCTTGCGCCTATGTTTTCATTACTCTAGGACTAAAAATACATGTCAGAAATAAAAAAGCAGCATTAATAAAGAAACGATTTCATATACTTTAAGAATTAACAAAGGCGAGAAAGGAGTGATGAGCCTTCGCACAACTCGAACGAATCAATTGATTCGAGTTATGCGCCTTCGCACAACTCGGACGAAACAAATGATTCTAGTTATGCGCAGTGCATAACTCGGAAACAAGTGCATAACTCGGAGCGCATAACTCGGGATTTACCAATCTCGGCTAATAGTGGCTCATAATAGACTACAGGTGGCTATAGTGAATCATAGCACTTTTTAGTAAAGCTTTCACATAGGAATCAATTTTTGCAAAAAGTAAATTAACTTAATGCCAGTAATAAAATGGGTTTGCAGAATAAGAAAACTCGCTTATCATATTTGATTCCAGAATTATTTAGTTTTAATCCTTTACCTGACTATATGTTTAGAATATTCTTGGTTTACAAAGAAGCTAAGTACAATTTAGAAAGAATTAGTTTTGATTTTTTTCAAATGTTTGTTTCAACCTATTAACAAACTGACTACCAACATCTGCACCTGTCTTATGAGACAAAATATCAGCATTACTTTTACTAGATATTGCTAAAAGATCGCGTCTGCTTTCTAGTATCATATCGGTAGATTGCGGACGCATATCAAACATAACTGCATCCTCTGTTGTTTGAATTGATGTGCTAGCTGGGTTTTTTGATATAATGATAGGAGCAGATTTCGGCTTTATGCCAATCGTATTTGTTGACTTGTACATTTTATCGTTTTTAAGAAATGGATTAGACTTGATTGACAACGTGGTTATTTTCTCTTCCTGTGGTTTGTGCCAACTTGCATCTACTTTCCTGGTTGAGCCTATATCATGGTTTGCATCTTGAAGAGCAGAATCGTTTGTATTATATCTAAATTCATCTTTCTTTTTAGGCATTTTCATAGATTGGACCCTGTTGATTGAAGATAATTTTTGATTTTCTTGATTCGGAGTGATTGTGATTATACCATCTCTAAAAGGAGAAAGGGATTCAGTATTTAACCCATCATTATTTAACATACCTACAGAGACTGACTTTTTCTTTCCCGTTATATCAAACTGGAAATGATGATCAATTAGAGAATTTTTTTCTATGATAGAGTTTTCATTTCGCAATTCTAATTCCTGGATAGTTTTAGCTGAATCATCAACATTACGTTTGAGTCGAGCATTTTCGCGGTTCAAACGATCTATTGTTTCATTCTGACGAACTTCGGCTGCACGCATTTGTTGTTTCAGTGAATGGTTTTCATTCATAGTATCTTGAATTTTTTCTATGTTTTGTTGCAAATCGTCATTCTCGGACCGCAGTCGAGAGTTTTCATTGATTAGAACGTTTCGGTCTTCTAGTAATGAATCTAAGTCAGACTTTAAATTTTTATTTTCTTTAGTTACAAGTTCCAATGCATCCAGCTTCGAATTCAAAGAATTTATTTCAAAATCAAATAGCTGTTGATCAGAGTCTATTACTTTTAAAGAGTTATCATTGTATAAGGGTATTTTATCTAAGGCCATGGTGTCGAGAAGTTTGATCTTTTCGATCAGCTTTTCCTTTTCCGAATTTAATTCAAAATTGGTTGACTCTAAGTGATTTATTTGTATCTTGTGCTCACTATTTTCTTTCAAAAGTTCGTCCCTTTCCGAGTCTAATTCTAAATGTTTTGACTCTAAGTAATTTAGCTGTACCTTATACTCCTCATTTTGATTCAGAAGTTGGCTTTTTTCGAAATCGGATTTACTAAGAATTTCATGTAGTTGTATGATGTCTTCTTTTAAAGTGTCAACGTCACTATTTCTCTTTTCTAACAATGTTTTTGTCTCATCATCTCGGCGATCTAATTCCTTTCTAAGAAGAGAAATTTCATGTTTTCTTTCTTCTTCGATTGCTTCAAGGATGGCTTTAATTTCAATTATTTTATTGGATTTTTCTTCTTCGATAACGTGTACCTTGCGTTGCCATTGCTGAACAGTTTCGATCATCTTTTCTTTTGCATTAATCTTTTCTTTTTCCAGTTCTTCCACTTCCTGTGATAATATTTTATTGAGTTTCTGCGTTTTCTCTAAAGCACAGTCATACGATTTTTGCCGACAAAGTTGTATTTCTTTTGTCGATTCTGATTCATTGAAATTTCTTTTTAATTGAGATAGTTCAGCAAGCAGAGCTTCTTTATCATTGCGCCGTTTTAGTTTTTCATTTTCTATTTCTGACTCTAATAGTTGTAGATTCTGGATGATAGTAGATCGTTCATTTTCTAGTTTATCACGCTCAGTTGTACATCGTGAATAGTTTTCATTACATTCTGACAACAGTTTTTCTTTTGATTTTAGACTTGAAACTAACTCATTATTTAAAGATAATAGATTTTGGTTAGTTGTTTGAAGATTTTTAATGCACCTACTCTTTTCTGTTATTATTTTCCCTTTTTCTTCTTTATCAGCGTGCAAAACTTGCAGATGGGTCTTCGTTACAATTAATTCACTTTGCAATTTTAATACACTGTCTTTCATCTTTTCTTTTTCATTTTTCTCATTTAAAATCAAGTCATCTTTTGAATGCACCATATTTTCATACCCCATTAGACGTTCTTCAAGGTATTTTTCTCTACTCTTACATTCTAAAAACTTCAATTCCATGGTTTCTCGCTCTTTGCAGCACACATTGCAATCTCGTCTTTGACCATCCATTTGAGTTTTCAAGCTGCTCATCTCATCAGTCAAAATCAATATGCGGCTGTTTATTTCATCCCTTTCTGCTTGCAATTTTACATTATTCTTTGAGGTCTGGTGTAATTTTGTATCCAGCAATTCATTTTCATGGCGATATTTCTCCAATTGTTGGCCTTGTTCAAGAATAGCTTGTTCAAACTCATTAATCATTTTTCGTGCAGCTGAAATGGGTTTTCAATATATCTTAACTTAAGGATGCTTGCTGGAGTTTTTCAGAATTCTCTCGATCCCATATTAACTTCTTTAGTAGCGTACATAGAAATGATCGTCGGGTGGAGGTGAGAAGGTGTGGATTGTATAACGGTTTGATATTTCAATTTTAATGTCGGAATTTTACACGTCGGAAAAAGCACCTTGATAGCTCTCTTAGTTTTTGTCTAACGTTTGTAAGTTCATCTTTAAATGTTCTGCTTCCTTCTTACAATTCACTGTTTGATTTTTGAGTTTTAGTAACTAAATTACTTGACCCACCTTGTTCTTTCTCTATCATTTTAAGTTTCTGTTTTTGATCTTCATATCTTTCACTGATTTTGCTTCAGTACTGTTTGATTCCAAGCATGAATCATTCATTCGCATTGTATTTAATTTCTTTTACGTACTTCAAGCAATCATTCGAATTTTTTTGAATTTGTCGATTGTCCTTAATTCTTCCTCACTTCTAGTAACGTTACTTTAATGTGAATATCTATTCTCTTTTGCAGCACATCAGGCCGATCTTTATTGTACCTATAGAAAAATGTGATCGAAATATATATCATTCATACTTTCAGTGCACAAAACAGGCGCGAAATCTAGTTCATACTATCAAATTTTGTTTTTCTATTGTGAGAGAGATTTCTAGAGATGAAACTAAATGCTACAAAAGAAAAATTTTACCAATGTTGCGAAAAATTTCTCGAATTTCTGCACTTAAGATATTCAAAAAATATCAAATATTTTTCAAAAATTACATATGTAATGCATCGTCGTAAAACGACAAAGCTTTAAATAGGTATTATGGTTTTAATATCACATTTTCCAGTTATTTTGTTACATTTTTTATTTTTATTTTATCTAACTTTAGACAACAATATTTTATTTAGATAAAAATATTCTATCAACATAAAATTAAAATTGTTTTTATAAAAAAACAAATCTGGAGAAATATTCATTCTGATATGAAATCATAAATTTTTTAACAGATTCATTTCTTCTGGAGGACGTTCTTCTTTTTGAGCGAAATGATATGCTATGAATATCTTAAAAAATGTATGAATTCATACGTAGTATAAACGAAATACATTAATGATTTCTTCTTAACTTTTACTTGAATTTCATTCTTGAGAAAAAATATCATAGAAGCATCCTTAGAAGAGGAAAAATCAAGAAATTTGTGGCTATTTTTTAGGCAACTTGTTTTGGCAATTGTGTCTTTTTCGTTTTTGATCAGCCACAGCTTAAACTGGGCTTTTCACTGCCGAACGACTACATTAGAATAACAATTTAGTTAATATTCGCCATTTAAGCGAGTATGGCGAATCCTTTTTCAGTTGATGAACTATTTATTATGAAATGGGGAAATTTCTAAGAATATAACTCAGGAACTACAACTGCTTTCAAAAACGGTGACATCTACTTCCGCGGTCAAGTATATCACTTGAAATGTCGATACGCCCAAAACACCCTCGCATGCACCAGTGCGTCTGAGCAATAGGTGTCATACAGTATTTATTCCACCTTATTCAAAAATGAAATAAATTTTGATTCGATTAATAGTATTTTGAGGTTTGTGCCACCGGAGAGGGTCATTAGTAACATTGCGATTTTTGTGTTCTATATTAAGAGAAAAATCTTGGTAAACGGGCTTGGTCCGGGGATAAAGGTACCTTTCGGCTATTATTAGCCTTGGATTGTACCAAAATTATGCTATTTAAGGCAAATAATGGCCGAAAGGTACCTTTATCCCCGGAACAAGCCCGTTTACCAAGATTTTTCTTTTAATATATACCCTAAAGAACACAAAATCGCAGTGGCAATAATGGCCCTCTCCGGTGGCACAAACCTCAAAATACGGCCGGTCTATAAGCCATCAACTTATAATCTTGCTAACTATGTTCAAAACATTTAGTAACAAGTAATAATGCTTTTTCGAAAAAGGTACACGAAACAGACTGGCTCAATGCCCGATTGGCCAGTCTTATCCTGTGTACCAACAAAAAAATTCAAGGAATTCCTTGATTCATATTTTTGAAAGAATAGATTATTATTACGTTGAAATTAATACAGCTGCATGCAGCATGAAATTCTTTTTTCTACGCGGTTCGATTACCCATCCAATCTCAAATTATCATCTTTTAGAAACGTTCTAGAACAGTTTTCGTCAGATTGTGCTCAACTCAACTGGAAATTATCTTTCTGGATAATCATTCATGATTTTTCTCAGTAGCTTTTGTAAACAAAGATTTTTACATTACAGGTTGGCCGCCTCACAAATACGAAAAACAAAGTGCCATCAGTCAAAGGTCCTTAAATAGAATTTCTTTTTCCACGAATTGTGTTTATTACTAAATTTGCGACCAAGAATTGTAATCATTATGAAATCACCTCAGTCAATTTTTTATATAGGTCGTTAATTAAGAGGTACAAAGTTAAAGGGTAAAGTTCAGATTAAGCTAAGATTGCAGTGGTTCGACTTTGCCAAACTTTGCTTGCTGATATTATGCAATTTATATGTGCTTTCGCCATATAAAAGCACTGAATTATTGACACATTGGCAAAAATGTTTATCAGGGATTAGCTCCATGATACAAACAGCGGCGTACAAAAATGGAACTGCGACGTTAGTGTACCAAACTAAACATTTTATCATCATATATATCTTCTAATTCTTTATATAGCGATGTTATCGATGAATTTGATGTCAGCAAGCAGCAAATGCAATGATCACGTGCGAAAATGGTAATCTCGAAAAAAACGATTTTGGTTCAATTTTAGGCTCGTTTATCTCAGTTGGGGTTCCTTAAATTTTTAAAGTTGGAATGAACCAGATTGTGGGTGTTTATGATATATGTTAATATGTTTATTTTTTTTGCCGATCATTCATTTCGAGTAATGTTTCCTCATTCCAATAATATTTTCACATTTGCGTGACTTCAAACAAGAAGAGATTAGATCATTTAATTTGTCAAACGTGGATACTAAATCCTTTTAAAATTATCCGGGGAGGGACTAACCTTAATCCTATATGACACTTAAAGTTGTAATTTGTTTCAGCCGTATATCAAAGAGAAACCAGCTTGGCTACTAAATTACGCCTTAACAGCAAATTGTCGATGCATGGTTTTTACGAAGTGTGACAATACATTTGAGATGCACTGATGTTTGGTAATGATTTGTATTACGATTGCTTGATTAATATCTTAATTCCCAGGCTTGGAATGCTTGAAATGCTTAATAAATCTAATTTGTCGGAATTACTGGTTGTATTGTACTAATAGCTATCTATTCAATATTTCGATGGTTTTTTCCTAAATGATAAACAATTGTTTTAGGTGTGATGCAAGAAACTTTTCTTTCTTTTTTTTTTGGGAGGGGGGGGGGGAGGGTGAGAATCACCCCCACTTCTTAAAAAATAGTACGAGATTTCTGAGATAGCAATACGATATCTGAAAAGTGGGAAACATGAAATTTCCTGGGAAGGTAAACGAGACTAACGGATTACTAACTGTTTTTTCTGTCTTCCCGGTAAAAGGAAGCCCTCAAAAGCTGCGCACAGCCCTCCGCTAGCGCGTCGGGCTGCACTTTGCATTTTCGTGCTTCCTTTTCCCGGGAAGACAGAGAAAACAGTTAGTAATCCGTTTATTACCCGGACCCCCTATTATCTTTTTATTT
>JAUKPT010001437.1:0-15327 GCA_032273505.1 Nanomia bijuga
TAATAATAATAATAATAATAATAATAATAATAATAATAATAATAATAATAATAATAATAATAATAATAATAAAGTATGCCAAATATTTAGAATTATCAAAACCATATCGCAAGTCAATATCATGACCCCTAGTTTGTTGTTCCCTAATTCTGGCCAATTTTAGGTAAATAAGTCGATATGCCATAAACAAAATCACGAAATTTAAGAGAATTTATTCTTTAAGAAATAAAATCAATGATAAAATCAATGATAATTATAACTGAGAGGAATCGAGATAAAATCTAGAACACTAGACGCAGAATAAGATCAGTGATTATTGTTCGTTTGAACAGTCCCGGTTATCACAGAAATCCAATTTCAAACCCAACTGTCCTTATGAAGCCCGTGTAATAAACCTCTCTCTATCCTATTAGGTAGTTGATTAACGTGTATATATAGAGGAGACAAATCGTTCATGACAAGCTGGTAATTCGGAGACCGTCATGTGAAAGCAAGATATAGTCAGCAAAAGAACGACAGCTGTTCCTGAATGGAATAAAGAAAGCCCCCAAGGTTCTGTTTAAGGGATGGAAAGGGAGAAGGGGAAATGATTCGCTCGAATTAAAAGGAACTTAAAGGAATATGATAGAAATGAGAATGTATATTTGGCACCTAAACCCATCGATCCAAGACCCGATCCAAGAACTGATTCCGCCAAAAACTTACCAACTTAGGTCGACCTCCCCCGATCCAACATTGCCTATTTTCAACTAAGGTATGCCACCAAGGAAAGCACACAAAAATAATTATATACACATGCCACCCGAACACATCGTGTAGCACATTTAAAGAAGAATCAACTATAAATTAAACCAATTAAGATTGGTAAGTTTGATTAGAATTGATGTTATTGACCCTTAACTTTAAGGCACGAAAAGAGAACCCGTGACTGGTGGTGATAGAATAACAGTTCAATGCACAAGTAAGCTTTTTTTTAAAGAAATCTACTTACCGATTTTATAAAAGTAGAAGCGACTTTATCAGGAGAGTTGTCGCATTTTGCGAGATCTTTGACGAAAGATTCTTTATGGAACGTCAAGAGTTCACGCATATTACCGAAGATAACTTTTTCCTTTCCCTTCAATTCTTCTGGAATATTTGTGTGGTTATTCATGGCTGGTACATACAGCTAAAATAAAACAAATCATTGTTTAAAAAAGCCGAACGAAGATGCCAATACTGGTACTTAAATGGGCAAAAATAGAGAAGTGCTCATTAATTTCAAAGCTTTGACTAACTTCAACATCAAAACAATTGATTAAGCACTTACCGTTAAGAGATTTTCTAGGTCGTTAATATATTCGTTTTCTGATTCGATAAGTTCACGTAAGACGTTCCTAGAAAAATAAGATCAATATTGATTAACTATGGTAAAATTGTATTATTTCTAACCTCTTAAAACCAGAAGAGAAATTTGAAAGATATGCTTAGTAATTAAATAAGGTCATAGCTGAAAATAATAAGGACTATTCTTACATTCGTTTCGCTAGTGAACGTTCTTCTTGATCTTCTTTGATTGTTGAATCGAAGTTTTCATTTGAATCGCTCATCGAATCGACGTCAGAGTCGTAATCTCCTTCCTGAAAGCCTGCATCTTCGGGTTCGTTTGCAACCAAGAATTTAACACGTTCGGCATTCCCCGAAGGTTGCCGACCGAGAGTTGCGTATTTCCCATCACTGGGTCGAATGAGTAGATCGATGTCACTTTCAGGAGCACCGAGGATAGCCTAAAATGGAAAGAAGACAGATTAAAGAAAATATAAAACAGGGGCTGTTACTGACCAGTCAGTTAACCCAAGATATCCGTTGCTATATTCTGAAACTATTATTATTATGGAACCTAGCCGACAAAAAGTCAGACAAAGTAACTTGGCGGGATATCCTCGTCCGCGTTCATTGTAATGAGTTAAACCCACCGCAAAATAACAAGTCGACAACTATCGTTTAAATGGAAACATTATTTTGACTCTTTAGAAGGTCACTAGTTGCTCTGCTTACATAAACCTCCATACAATGCCAAACCACAACTAATTGAATCACCCCCATATAACAAGAATGACCACCAACAAGCAAGAGGTGGAAGATTTAATCGGTAACTTCACAAAAACAGAAGAGGACTTAAGCAGCATGCCCGTGGTACCAGATTTTAAGATTTATTTAACACCCTCCCGACTAAAAATGTTACCCCCTACCACAAAAACCTACTTACTTGTAATTTTTTCGAACCACCGCCGGAGATGCTCTTGTTTCTTGTCGGTGTAGTCGGTAGTGGCGGCTTATGCCCACCGGACATGTATTTCTTCGCCGATCCACGAGACCAGGTCTTCATTCTATAATGACAAAATACCATGATTTATATAGATTAATTAATTCGACACATCCAATAGTAGTAGTTTAAGTTTAAAAAAGCAGAGAGTCAGCGTCCCTTCCCGACACCATCCTTAGAATAGACCTGAGAACTGTTATCGCAAAAGAGAATTCTTAAAAACAAAACGTTATGTCTGGCATCTCTAAGAACCACAAAATCGCAAAAAATCGCACATTGTTGGCATTCATCATGTGAATTTGATTAACATAAGAACGTTACACTTGAGAATTTCATACCTCCTCTCTTTTTATTTAGCTTAAACAAGAGCTAAAGAATAAAGTATTCCCACAGGAATTCACAACATAAACAAAACGCATGTAATGAACATAAAGGTGACGACGAAACATGCTCATCATCGAGCAAAGAAATAATAACAGACACGCTATGCTGATTATAAACAAGGGAATTACATTTATAAAACTTATTAAAATGACTTACATACCAAGATGTTATTTTAATCAAAAAGGCCTGAACTGAAGGTTTTCTTTCTCTTCTCGAGATCTTATTAGATGATGATATCATCAACATATCTATTATAAGCAGTAGAAGCAATATCCGAGCCGATTTCTTTTAAAAGATTTAAGAATCAACCATCAGGAAGATTAAATGAATTTGAAGATTTTAATTCAGTGACGAAGTTAACCTTTTCTAGAATATTGTTTAAGCGGGAAGTCAGACTGAGCGCACGCGAATATCGAGTAGTGAGAAGCAGAAACACTTGAGACAGAACTAAAAAGGCTAGGTCAAAATAACTGGGAAACAGAAAACAACGACGTCATCGTATTGGGGAGAGACGGTGTCACACTCCTTACCTTTTTTATAAGTGTCGTAAACAAGGTACATTTTAATTTTTTGCATCCTCCGAATCCAAACTTTAGCCTATGCAAGCTTGGTTCCTCACAAAATTTCAGGGCGTGTTTGAACGAAAAACCATACTTTCGTACTTAGTTGTACAACCCCATCTCCGAAATCTACAACATTCCTCTAGGTTCGCAAGCTAGCAAGGAATAATGTACTCTGCCGAAGAATCTGTCGGATTTCAGTCTATGGAATTTTAGATAATTTTTGTCGGATTTCAGCATAGTTTGCATTTTATCAGACGTGATCGTACCAACTCTACACCCCTCCTCTCATATTTCACTGACGTCACTGACTGGTAACAGCATTCGATAGAAACAGAATTCTACTAGGTCAAAAGCCTTCGTTAGATCAAAAGTCAACAACATCAAAAATAATGTATAAATTTGTTACAATTTTAAACGATTTAACATGGATTCATCTCTATTGATTGTAATGCTAGGATGAAACACGATCAAAAACACAAATAAAACTATATGACAGAGACAAAACGATATTCAAGAAAATTCTTAAAACTGGAAAATAAAAGAAAAACATTGACGTAAATAAAAGTCTTAACATCATCGGGGATAAAGATTTGCTTTTAAAGCCTGAAATAACAGAAGAGACGACGTCAGGCGCCAATTGTAATATAAACAGAAAAAATGAGTCAGATGCAAGATAAATACCTGGCACAAAGACAAATCAAAATTCGCTGAAAGCGAATACAGGTTCGAGAACATTCTATAAATAAAACTTTAAAAAACATTTCAGGTCATTTTCAAGCCTTTTGCCGTTTTTATACAATGACGATTTAAAGTCTAAAAACAATAACTCATTTGATGAAGATTTTTACGTACATGGAAAGGAGCCTGTGTTATTGTATCAACAGATCAGTCTGTACTTCAGTACTCAGGTGAAATATTTACTACAAGCTCCCTGATCGGTGAATATCAACATCAGTTTCGCAAATTATCATTGTTTAAATACCAAATAAATACGAACGCTTGTAGAAAAACTGCAAGATTTTAGCCCCACTTCCATTCATGGTTATGGAAACGTATCTTTATATATTTTCATATACTACTAATAAACTACTATTTCTTTTTTTACAGACGAGAATGATGACTTCATATCAGAATATTGATAAACACAAGTTTAATTACACTCAATTTCGGATATAAACAATATGTCAATATTCAACATTAATGTTTATGAAGCCATTAGTGAAAGTAAAATTAGATCTATTACTATTTACGTTTACAAGTGAAAATATTTCTTGAAAAGTCCATTATCAATCACGGCGAAAAATGAGAATTCGCAACTAATCACGAAGAAATGTTAAGACACAGGTGGATATCCAAGAAGGATAAACTGAATTCGTCGACACCTACGCTAAGCAATCAGCATTTATCACAGTCGAATATAATATCCAAAATGGATAGGTTAAGAGAGTAAAAACGTTCAGCAAAAGAATCTACTCTAACATTCAAAACAAAGGTCTGTTCAAAGGTCTGAAATTAGCCCTAATTTACGACAGTACACACTAATGTGGTAACACAACTAAATGAAATATCCTAATACAATACTAAGTACTTACTTCAAGGTTCCACCGATATTCACAGACTTTGCACGGCGTCTATTCGATTTTGGAGATGATTTGCCACCAGAAACGGACTGCATAGATCCTTTCGGGCTCTCTGTTTGGTACGAATCTAAAGAAACAACGTTATATAGAGATTATCATCAATAAAGAAAAACGATCAAGTCAAACAATGAATTGAACTCAACAAAGGAATTTTGTTTGTTCTGGCAAATATAATCGATATATACGATAACAGAAGGGTGCGAAATGCTATTAATAAAATGGATCGAGTCCTTATCGGGTGTGTGACGTAGAAATCACGATAAAAACATCACTTCTACTTTTTTTATCAAAAACTAATTAAAAACTGAATTTCAAAATAATATGATTTTGAACTATGAAAAAATGATAAGTGAATAATGAATCTTGAACAGAAGGTGAGATTGATGTAAAAAAACATGAAATTAATCGCTTAAGAAAGTAAGATATATATCAAAACCACAATCAAGAAGAAATGGAGGGCTGCAATCTTCTGAAATGGACGCTCAAAACTTTCCGTCTACAGTCCGTGCAAAGGCATTTCCCTTGTTAAGTGATCAAATCAAAACTATTTGTTAAATCCATTTTCTTGACATCAAGGGGAGGGGCTGACGTCACCCGAAAGATTAAAACTTGAAAATTTGACGTCGATTTTATTTCTGATGATGATGGATTTGAAATGGAATGGAAAACACTGGATGTTATGCAACTGAGAAAAAGTATAAATAGAAAATACTTAGAGATAAGGTCAATAATTTGCAAAGGGTGAAAAACAAAAGGATTAAGGCTATTAGGACGGTGAAAGTGATTCTCCATTATAAGAATATTTAGATTGACATGAGGCCAAAAATAAAGAAAAATTAAGAACACAATGAGAATGGCTATGACGACATCAACGATTGTTCTTTCAAAATCTCGACGAAAATAAGAAAGTTTGAAAAAAAGATCTAAATGAGAGAAATAAGCACGACAATTTTTCTTGGAATAAATAAGTGTATCTAAACAGACACATTTTTCCAGTGAACATAAAGTTGAAACAAAAATACAGAGAAGAAAGAATTCGCATTTGAACAAAAACAGAAGCAAATATAAATAAATATATTTGGAAAATAACAATGAGATTTATTTATGATGGTAACAGTAACATGAAGAGCAATCAATCAAGCGTGCAAATTCAAATAATAACAATAATATTTATCAGCGATTTTCTGCACAGCGAAAGTTTGTGTTTTTAAGAAAAAGAATAAATTACAGTTGATGTTGGACTATGATGTTTTTGCAAATCTGACAAACACGAATCATTCAACTTCGCGTTATTTTATAAACATTGCAATTATTTGGATAATTTCTGACAATATTCTCAAAATATCAAGAAAATGCGGAGAAGCTTAAATGGTAATGGAAGGAAATTATCCGAAACAAAAAATCTCATTGTTTATGTGCAATAATTGGAATAGTATAACTTAACAGCCATAAATTAAATGCTGTTTATCAAAACTAAAATTTGGGCCAACTAAAATTTGGTCAAAAATGAAGTAAAGAAGCCACAAATTATACCTTCACTGCTTTGACTGTTTAACGTTTCAACTGACGATCTTTTCCCTCTCATTGGCGAATCTTCGGTCTTCCGTAAGAGTTGAGATGGTACGAGTCCTTCGACTTCCTCGGACAGATCGTCGTCCAGTACGCGCACGCGCCAACTGCGACTACCAGGTGGTTTGCTGAGTACTTCAACACTTTGACCTTTTCGAAGAGAAATTTCGTTCGTAGCTTTCGCAGAATAATCATCGGTCGCAAAGAACATAGCTTCTGTTCGTGAGTTAGTCGTGATATCAAGTGATGTCTAAACAAAGGAAATAAAAAAAGATAAAATAAAATAAAATAAAGTAAAAGATTTCGTCAATTAACACCAAGGTAAATGGTTCGCATTCGATGACGTCACAAACGAAAATAGAAAACGGTAATTCTATTACAGGAGATGAAAGGCAAGCGCAAGATAGAAGGTAAAGTATAAACATTATATCGACACCTTAGGACTAAATATTTGATCAAAATATCTCACGCTAAAGTCTCCTATTAATAGATCTGGGGTAGCAAACACGAATTGTGTCGCGACATTAAAACATGACTTATTAAGATTATAATTGGATAAACTATCCCTGCACCCTCGCTTACATACTAACTCGCATTACTCATAATCACCACAATTACTTCAAGTACTATCGATGAAACTATATAACCTTATTCAATAAATATCAACTAATCATAAAAAAATCAATTCATTTTAGTCACAATTAACTCTTTTACAAATTTATAGCACTCGATGTGAATGAATGAAGCTGTTACTTGGATTACAGCATCAATGGGCTTGGTTTATGACTGGATTGAGGAAATAAATGATGGCGAAAGAGGCTTAAACAAAATAACTTGTGATTCAACTTAAGTGAAAATATAGTGAAATAATAGCAACAAATACAGTAATAATACTATAATATGAACCATTGCATCGTCTTAATTGTTAATGATATCTTAATAAATTCATTTACATAATCTACTTAGAGAAAATACAAGAATGATTAAGATAAATCATTTATCAACTAGCTTAATAAAGCCAAATAAAGCGAACGTAACCTAACTATTCCAATCAAAAAACAAACGCGACTTACCAAAAAAACAAACATTCATAGACGCAATTACTAAGTGATCGTGCAATTACAAAGTAATAGTGCAATATAGGAACAATACACTGCAGGACTAGTCATCAATCCTAATCATAATATTTCAACGCATGTATTCAACAGAAATGATGACGTTAAGTTGAAGTTATATACACTCACATACTTAACTTTTATTGACATTGTATGTGATGAAATATTTTGTTTGTAAATTTGTAAACATGGGATTATAGAAAGAAAGAATGGATATCCTGCTGAATGGTATTTACTTACAAAAATCAGAATGATTCAAATTATTCTAGAAAATAATTCAAGAAACTATTTGAATGGACGCCAAGTGAGTTTTGTTAAGTTTTTTTTTGATTGGCTTCTCAACGAAAGCTTTATTCGCTAGTTCCAGTGCATACAAATGAGTTATCGGTCCCCGAGGATGCAAAAAAACCCAAAAAACTTCAGCACAAAAGTGCATTGCACATGCAGAATGTCATCTTACCCTTATTAAAAGGAATAGAGTAATCCAAAAAGCCACAGCATGTTCGGTACTATTTTTAGTACAGGGCTGCAATAAGAAGGATATTACCTTTTCCTTATTGTAATTTAGTAGACCGTATAAATTATGAAACAAATATGATATGATTTATTTTCAGTAAGATTCGTACCAATGTCAAATCTTTGTAAATGGGAAAAATGGAAATGAATGGAATGGAATTTTCTACTAACTTGCAGATCTTAGTGTTTGAGTAAATCTAGTTCTAATTTCTACATTGATTGTGCTTTTTATACCATCATATAGATATAGAAATGGATTAACCCAAATATTGGCAACATAGCTAACGGAAAAGTTGAAATCTTCTCAATACAACTAACCATGTGTTAGTAATAAAAATGAAGGAGTACAAAAGACGGACACACAATTGGACAATCAGATAAACATCTATTAATCTACAGTTCGCACTTAAGACTTAATATCAAGTAAGAGAATATCTTGATCGAATTGCGCAGTAAAATTGGCAATGGGCCAGGCTTAAACATATTTTATCAAGATTGCCTAAAGTCCTTACGTGATATTCAATTTCAATATCTAAAATTCACTATTAAGATGGAGACAGGGTGCAAAAAAAATGAACAGTGCTAATCCGAACAGTAGGCTTAAGTACCGATGCCACGGGACAATTACATACTGAAAGTTGAAGAGGGGACATCCTCTTTCGACAAGTACTTAGTATTATGTCAATCGGAAGACCTGCGGAGAGGTTTGTCGTCTGGTAGGGTGTAAGAAGCAATCATAGGGAGCTCGAAACAAACAGCATGCAGGGTTTGGATAGGAGGGAGGTAACAAACATAAAGAATTCGTCTCGATTGCATAATTGACCTGTCTCGATATTACCCCTTTTTGCTTTGATTCCTCCTTCAAATAGCAGTGCTTTGCGAAAAAAGTGATTTAGTAATGAGGTCTGAGGCTTTCCATTGAATGCAAACCCCAAAAGCACGCAATTGATTATTAGAATGATACTTTTGTCTGGCATCAGTCAAAAGCTGGGTAGGCAAAACACAACAATAAAAAATTAGCTGGATGTTGTTTTGGTAAAACATAGCATCAAAATTTCTAGCTTAACCTCGGCTTGAAATAAATCTATTATTTTACTGCTTCTTATACACTTTTTGGTGATTCTCAGACTTTTTATTTATGATTTCCATTAAAATGGAAGAAAAAAGATCACCAAGAGATGAAATAGAATATATGGCACATATCCTAACAATAAAACCAACAAGTTCCAAGTACTCGAGAAATACAAATATTGAGTACGATGGTTTATTGACATGCCAAATAAACTGAAGAATCCAATAACGAGAAGAAGATGTGAGTCATGGTCAAACGCACGATGCGGTTGAACCTTTATGTAATATAGATGCGTACACAAGCATCATACGACGGTAAAGGAGCATTTTGTTCTCATTCAAAGTGGTCTGAGTCAAAGCACACAAGATCTTCATTGACACACAATCAAGAGAAAGACAAGATGTGGTGGTCACACTCATTAAGAATAATATTATGTTCGAATACTGTGACAAACAAAGAAGGAAAAACAAGCACCTAACGCTCGTCTAAATGAAAAAAACAAACAGTACGGCCATTCGTTGTACCTATTTTTCAAGTCGACAGTAAAATGTGGGGAATGGTTCTAAAATACCTCTTCTACCAAGAGGAACATCATGGGGAAATGGTTTTATAATAAAAGATGAACAATGTATACTCTTTGCACGCTACTCCAAACCTCATCCGCTACTTGAATATTCCACTTTATTCACCCTCGTCACAAAATCTTACTTTCTTATCAATGAACGCAATGTAACATTTTGCCACTGTGTACACAAGCATCTCAACTTCCATCGCTATTACGTAAGATCGGAGAAAGAAATTAAAAATAACACGGCTAAAATTGGTCGTCACATTCCAGCGAGTGAAACCTACAATCGCCTGAATAGATATGTCGATATATCAAAAATGTCTGTGGTTAGGAGAGGGCAAAAAAGTAAATATTATCTAAGCAAGAGGATTTATTAAGACCTTTTATGCAACGTAACACGTAACTTAACTATTCTAAATGAATATTATGTTCCGTTATCTCCGCTTCGACCACAGTTGGAATCCTTATCATTTCATTAGGTCGTATCGTAATTCAAAGTGGAAGATCGATTGCCTCTGTTTTAGGGAAGTTTTCCGGGAATTAAAAATAAATGCCAAAATGCAAATTACTTCCCTTTTACAAATATTTTGGAGGAATAAGATTCAACGGCCACTCCGTTTACCGAAAGACCATACGACAGTAAGAAAACAGTTATTCGTATTTCTCAATTTCTCAATATATGAACTAATCAAAGGCATATGTTTATATGCTGAAACAAACGAACAGTATTGACGAAATTCGACCATCTTCACGAGTACAAAGTAATAGTGAATTTCCATATGTAAATACAAAACTGTAGACTTCAGCTCATGTTACATGAAAACTGAACGTGTCATGTTTGATTTCATGAAGTGCTAATAACAAAAATTGATAAAAACTAAACCAAACGAAATGACATTCTTATACGAAGGAGAGAACTGAACTCGATTGCTCGTAAAAAAAGGCTACCATCCATGAAGAATATATCAACCGTCAATTTACTATTTAGTTCTGATTGTTATGACTGCAAATCGAAACAACAAGTGAGTTCGATTCCAACTTGTAAATCATTCGATTCTTAGATTTAAAGTTTTGGATTATTATAAGTGTGAACAAAAAGTTACCCCCCCTCCCCCCGAAATTTCTTTCTATCATAAACAAGATCATGTTCATAAGCTTATAAATTCATAAACATACATTAATACCATCTACAATTTCTTTCAAAATTTCCTTTTCGTTTTTCCCATCTACCGTATCTTTTTTACTCTCGCCGTAAAACCATGTCGTACGACGAATATTCGCCGGTAAATAACAATCGGCAATGTCCTTTTCACTTATAGGCGTTCCACAAATCATAACGCAAAAATAAAAACAAATCTACTAACGATTTTTTTCACGTATAAAAAAAACACGCTAAATTTACTTTCAAATGATAATAGATGATTCACCAAAAAATCACCATTTTGTATCTTTTTGGATTAAATATGTCTCTACACGTTAACTCTCTACTGTAAACATACAATAACCAGTAGAAACTATTATCTAAAATACATTTCCAAGTAATAGATCACACGAGCGCACACAACACACAACGGCAATATATACTTTGATGTAAAATATATACACTTGTATGAAAGCGTATGAACTATTCAACTTAATTACTACAGAATGGTGCGGTATAGAAAACGTTCTGTTTATACAGGTCTGTGGTCGTTTCAAAACTACAATAAAAAAGAATGTAAAGTTTCACTTACACGACTACAAATCGTTGCAGTGTCGTAATCGGCTGACATGCGATCAGGATTCAATGCACTCGAACTAAAGAAACAAAAATGGAATCAATGGTTAGATATTATAATAGTTAATTGCAGGGAGTGAGTGGAGTTAATGAAGAGGAACTGGAAATGAGAAAAAGGGGAGGGTAAGGGAACGAGGGAATAAGTTTAAACTGGGTCAAAAAAAATAAATTTTCCAACGTCCATGTCATTTCTACAAAGCTTCTCTTCTAACATGTCGATAGGAATATTTTTGGGGAAAGACGCTCTAAAATTGCACTCTGAAGGCTAATTCGGATTACAGGGCTAGCTTCAAAGGATTTCCTGCAACGGCCACTTCATGTCACTGAGCTCAAATCAATGAGTGGAGTTCAAAATTAAAGTTTAACCAGATGTTCTTAATGAACCCCTATTCCCCTCAACACACTGAAAAGACATGTGCTAAATCAACAGAATTTAAATCCTCAGTGTCATCTTAACAGAATCTTAACTATGGCGAGAATGCCAGTATTATTACTGTACAAATGTTACATATTACAAAACCAGCCAGCGAGTGTACTACCAAGCATTTCATTTATTTTAAGTAGAACACATCCAATACATTTTAACCGAGTGGTATTCAGGCTATCATTTGCGTCAATTCGTAAATATTGAAAAATATTGAAATGAAAAATTGACAAAGTGTAGATAGGGCTTATAAAACATTGAAATTCCAATACGTGGTAAAGGTAATTCTTTGTTAAGAAACAGCTAATTAACGAATATTAGGATAATTAGTCCTCAGTGGAATGACCAGATACGGCCCTCTATGACGCAACTGGTGAAAATGGTTCTTCTTAATTTATTGGGCTTGGTGTTGAGTGATAGCGACCTATGACGCAATGACTGTGAAGAACAAGATCTCATTAAGGTCTAAAGAAGGAAATATGCTTAACGTAAATATGATTTTGGTTCGAAGAATCAGCTGTAGCTAATTGAAAAATAGGCAAGTTGCGATTTGTGCGGAGAGAAAAGAAAACTAGTCAAAATGTTCATCAGATATACTGTGACAGTGGTACAACAAAGTGTCTACTCAACTATCTAGCGATCACAAAAAAATTCAATATCTACAAAATAATTATAACTCTTTTTTGACAATCACCTCAATTTTATAGAAATTTAAGCTATATTTGCGACTATTATCGTTAACATTTCCTTCAAGATCAAACAACTCATGATTTTATAACCCATTCTTCCACTAACTAAATTAAAAAACCTGTAGCAGCAATAAAGAAAAAATGAAATAAAATCTCAAAACTAACAACTTCAAATAAACGCAACACCACAGACAATTTTTAAAGGGATTTCCTATCTAATCTCAACGTTTTTACATTTTATATAACATCCAATTCAAATCGATCAGATGGCTTCCGCGTTATAGATTGGACTGAAAAGATTGTTTAGATGAACTTTAATCAAATTTATTTACCTTCATTTTAATATATAATCTTTGCTTAGTGACATCCTACCGAAGAAGTTTTAACTGGGGTTATAGTAAAGAAGGGCAGTTTTGTAAATATCTTGACATAGTTTCACTTGAAAAATAATTGACTCGCTCGCTCTGCACTCAGCAATATAGCTGCGCCTAAGGTTGGTAAAAGCTTTCAAATCTCAAGGATCAAAAGCCGAATTCAGTATATGAATGTTCTTCCTGATGAGACGATTTTTGAAAACTGATAAGAAAAAATGATCATCAGCTGGAAAGAGATTTTAACTTATATGTATACAACGATTAATATTTTTGCCAACATCGTCCCCCCATCCCTCAGGTAAAGAAAAAAGCAAAATAGGCATATGGTTGGGGTTTTGACAAAAATATTTAAACTTAAATATATAAAGTACTATAAACATACTGATAGGATTTTCACATGATTAACTAATTTTCCAGGGATAAACACTTTTCCATGATCGTTTAAAGGAGTTTAATGAGAGCAGATATTTTCAAAACAAGAGAAAATCCCTTTGTTTAATTCATTTCAAACTAAACGGAAAATCAATACATGGAATGGCATTCAATAAACACTAATTACCTGAGATACTTAAATATTAATCAAGCAACACCGGGAAAACTCTCAGGAATGACGTCATCGAAGTATACAAGAAGTATGTTTAATATAAATATTGAAAATGAATAGGAAGACACAAAAAATGAGAGTTCAGAATTTGAGGTTATCAAATTTGCCACTTCAAAAGAGCTATGTTAGCTATGAATCATTTATACAATGTGTCATTAACCAAGGTCTTCAAATTTCAATTTGGGTTAAAAATTTGACATTTGACATGATATCAAAGTACAACCAAATGCCAATCCTTTTAAGGTACGATAAGGTGAGTAAATAACATCTGTTATGTCAGGTAACCTTAAAGTGACTGAATTCTCATCGAGTGTCCAGCCATTTAATCACTGACAAACAATTCCATCTTCAATGATCGAGCAGATAATCTTAAGAAATAGCTTCACAAAAATGTGAAAACTTTCCCTTCATAACAAGTTCGCAGAAGTCTTAAAAACCCATTACAAGGACATACCGCCATGAGAATTTTCACAGCAGTGACTAACACAAAAACTATTCCACTAATGTCGCATAAATACCAGTAAAGTAAAAATAAACGAACTTAACTCACTGAACAAATCTTTTCCCAACTGAAAATTTCAAAATAAAAAAGAATTATACCTTCGAAATTCGCTTAAAAGCATAGCACTCCAGCATTTTCGTTTCCGATTCAATAGCGCACGGACAGACATGTTTAAATAGGTATTTTGTCCCTTCAAAAAGAACCACTTCTCTATCTAATCAGCACAACACAGACGGTAGCCAACCATTTAAAAAATGTCGCCAAACTTTACTAAATTCTTTTTTCTGAACAATTTATTCTTCCAAATAAAGCTTAAAATCTTCGAGTACACCTCGCATCAACAAGCATCAGAGCATCAACATACCATACTACGGCGTACAATGACTAATTCGGATGGAAGGCGGTTAAAATACGACTTATTATACATCATCATTAAGTAAAAACCTTTACTGTGTTTAACAATAATAGTAATGCGCAATTCTAGTGTTGCGAATGTAAACAAAATGAAGATGTTAGAACAGGTGTACATAAACAGCTCTCGCTGTGAATGCAAAGCCTTATTTTCATCACTGGCGAGTTATATTGTGCGAGTTTGGACGAGTTTTGTTATTGATTATGTCCAGCAAAGGATATACAACACGTTTTCTCAGTCGAAATGAAAATATCGATGATAATGTGAAAACAAAGGAATATTCTTATCAGGAAACACATGTGCGAATCAAGAAATAACGGTCAAAAAAGTGTTCTTTTAATTTTTCCAGGAACTTTAATGAACCTGCATTTCTGAATTTCTTTGCTGAGCAACCACCTCTTGCATCTCATGACAACGAGTTCACTTAAAGAAAGTTTTACTCAACCCAGTATCTAGCTTTCTTCCTTTTCTTCTTCTGTTCTATTTCAGGCAAGCGAAATGAGACGTTGAGATGTAGTTTTTAGGAAAACAATTTTTTGGTAAGATTTGTTTTTACAAATATGTGACGTCACGAAACATCGAACAGACTGCTCTACTGGTGAGATGGTAAACACAGATAGAACGTTATATAACGAAACGTCACATATAGTACAGTAGAAATAGCTCTAAATGTAGCTCAAACAAATTAGAAAAAATGCAAACTATGGATTTTTGATGAACTCATGGTATCTGGAATCACTGTAAAAAAGTTCCAAACATAGGATGATGTAGAAACCTTTTTTTCTCAGATACTGATGAAAAACTGCAAAAAAA
>JAUKPT010001439.1:2036-15322 GCA_032273505.1 Nanomia bijuga
GAGTATGGTCAAACTGAAAAAGTGGTTTCAACTTAAGCATTATCAATATGAAATCAACACTGGAATTTATATGTTGGAACCATGGGAGAAGAAATTGTTCAGTATCTTTTCACACTCCATATAATTCTTTTTTTCTTAAGACTACAATGAATTAATGAATATTCATTTTATTTTGAACTTTAACTTTTTATTCTTTTGCCGAATTTTTTTCTAGAGAGCATTATTTAATGAATATTTCGATTTTAACAGTATTAGTAGTTATCCAAAAATCTTAAACTTTTTCAATTTTCAATTTTACTATTAAATTTCTTAACCCACTTTTTTTCCAGATTATATACTACTAGGCTTCATCCTTTTGGCTGTGATTTCATCCTATTACTTTATGCCTGGTTCAATACGAAGAGGCATTGGCTTGTTAGGCCTTTAATACACTGACAAAATAAAATTTGTAATCCACAAGTGCATTTAGAATTTTAATATTTATCAATTTTTATTATTATGAGAAATTGTAAAGAGAAAAAAAGCTGGACAATATTGTATTAACGATATGGCGATGTAAAGATGGGATTTATATATATTTGAAATTTTAATATTTACCAATTTTTCTATATAAAAAGGAAGTCTTTTTACCAGAATTTTAGACAGAATGCGTAGCTGTCCTGATAAATCAGGTTTTTAATAATAATATTAGAGATTTCAAAACGGTTGATGAACCAATATCAAATTATTTTTCAAAGTTATTTTCAGAAAAAAAGTATTGTGTATTATGATTATTTGATTGTTCTGAGTGAAAAATGTGAAAAATCTATGAAAACGAATTATTTTTTCTTACTGTTTCAGCAGTTTAAAAGTTTTTTGTACTTACATTTAAAGCTGATCTTGAGTTTCACAGGAGGAAATGTTGCAAGGTAAAAAACCTAAACCTTGTAGGATTTACCCCTTTGTTGGAATTTTTGTGGAAATAAACACAACCATAAGGTATTCATTATGCATATTAGCATATATTTACTTATATTCATTTTATAGGAATATTTATGGGAAAAAAGATTTTAGTATATACTTTTCGTCTTAAATTTGTTTTTGATGTTGTTGTCAATATTTCATCATTATTTCCATTTTTCTTGATTACGACGTATACAGAATATGTTACAAAATATATTATTATGTACTAAACATGTTTGTCGTCCAACACATTGTGTGCCTTTATCATAGAATTGATACACTTGTTCCAGTGTATAGTGAGAAGTATTTTGGGGGAATAGGTATGGGAAACAAACGGGAGGCGTCTCGATAATTCACAAACAGCTTATCTTTTGAATTCTTTTTTATTCTTTGAGTAAAAAAGAAAAAAAAAGGAATAAGAATAATTCTAAAGAAGATTTGTCATTTCGTCATTTTTTTTTCATGCCACAGAAATAATCTTAGATTTTACATCTTTTTCTTTCCATTGGCTCGATGGAGCTAGTACAGGCATCATAGTGTGTCCTCCTAACTATTGATTTTCAAGGCTGGACAATGGTATTAAAGAAAGATTAATCAAATTTGCTATTGCAGTAATTTACAGAAAATTCTTTCATAGCCTTTAAAATCTGAAAAATAAAAATAAAATGTATCTTATTTCCAGTCATAAATTGTTTTCTTCTTTTCTAAATAAAAATTATTTGTATAACAAATTTATAGAGTTTCACTATTTATATAAATATGATAATAATAATCTTACTGTAGTACTATCATTTTGATCTTTTATATACTTGTTTTTACCTACTTTTTAAGTTGACCTTATTATAATATATTCAGGAATTTGTGAAGCTATCATATCTTTGGCATACCACCTTTCTGCAAAATTCCCCTTGCTAGTCATGCCAATTGATGCATTAAATATGTCATCAGTACAAAAGATGTTTAGGTCCAGTTAGGTCAATAAATTTAGCCATGACTAGGGTTTATAATGAAAATACATTATTTGGAGTTGATTTTGATAGTGTACAACATTTTTTTGAATTGTACTCTCATTTTTCGTTTTTAAGTTATTCTGCAACTTTGATATTGAAAGAACAGACCCAAATATTGAGTAATTAATTTGTTTTGTTTGTATAGTTGTAGAGTTTACCTCATTTTGATGGATGTCTTGTTTGTATTCACCATGTTTTTGTTTGTAATACAAGTAGAGATATTTCATTTTAATAAAATTTTGCATATGATGAATACGATGGATAGTTTCTTCCAATTTTCAACTGCAAAACATCAATTTTCTAATATTTTGTAAATCTTAATTGAAATACCTAATTTTTGTTGGATGCACTTTTAACTGATACCATAGATAGAAAAGGGACATAAGAAAGTTTTTGACTTGTTTAAAGGGGCCATTCACATGGAATGGTTGAAACATGCCTTATATTGTGGACATGGGACAATTTGATATGTAAACCTACCATGTGAATGGCCCCAAATTCACTTGCATGAGATGAAGATTCTGTATGTATAATGTGGCTTGATAAAGGTTTTGTCTGACCATATTGTTCAACACTGCAAGAAGAGAAACTATAATAAAGATAACATCATATAAATATTACATTGGCATGCTATTATGAATTTTGTTTTTGTTTTGTTCTTTTGTCTTTTCGTTTTTGTATAAGGTATATATTCTGTTTTCTGTAAATTATAATGTTCAATATGTTTCAAAGTAATAAAAAATGTTTTGGTACCAATGTCTTTTCTTCTGTTGCTCTAAATTTGATTGCGATATTGTTCCTTTCTTGAAGTGTTTTTAGTGTTTGCTCCAAGAAAATAATCTTGGGGTGTGGTATATTCTCTTAAATCTTGTTGAATTCTCCGATATACTAAGATACCTTAAGATATACACGAGTACAGTTATAAGCATCAATAAACTTTGGTCATAAATAAATAATCATAGGAAAATCAAAAAGGTAACAACACTCTTCTTTCCTTGTACAGTGTGGACCTGTTCCCCTTGAGATGTACAATTTGCAATTTTAACATTTTATATACAAGTACTCATCTCTAAAACCTGTTTAATTTAAAAAGGGTAAGGTTATGATATATTTCAAAAATCGGGAAACACTTCCGATTTAGCTGACTTTTTACCAAAAGAAAGTAGGAAAGAGGTAGATCAGGGTGGCATTAATAATACAGGTGGTTTCTTCATTCTGTTTTGACTGAGTAAAAAAAGAGGGGGGTTCTACATTTTGCTCCGATAACTAAAAGAGCTACGGGCAGAATCAATACACATGTGTGCAATACCTTATGATTTAATTGTTAATTACCATGCTGATAAAATATTTCTGAAAGGCAGAAGTCAGGGTCATATTTTTGCATTAATTGTCTAAATATGATGCATTTCCTTCTGATTAAAAGTTATTTATAATTTTAATCTTTAAATTCAAATAAATTATCTATTATGATGCATGTGTTCTTTTTCATTTGTAAATAAGTTCTGATAATTTAAAGTTGGTCCAGTTTATTGCTGCTTGTTATTGGTTAAAATGTATGTATGTATAAGCCTTGTACATTGCTGCTGGGTTTCAATTTTATCAATGCGATGGTTGAAAGGCATAGCGAAGCCCAGGCCTTGTTGGACATGCAGCAATAGCAGCTCAGAGACCTTCAACAGTATCATCTCTGCATGTGTACCAAAATCCTTGTGACAGAAAACCCCATCTGCAACAGCTCCAAACTAGAGAATAAGCCATGAGACCAGGAGTAGGTCAGACTAGAGCTGATGGTGAATCTGAGGTGACTCAAAACCTAGTGAGCATGCATAACTCATCCTACTTCAGGGTATGCAGCAGCACATGCACCTATCAGATGAATATGGTAATCATTAGCAACGGATCATAATGGTTTTAGTGACCTTCGTTAAGCACTAGTGAAAACCTGAGTTAGGACATAAGTAAGCTTAACTAGCACTTACTTGTGACCTTTCAATGTAGAGTGTCAGAGGTATACCTGATGTATAAATCTCTGAATGTTAGTTAAAAATGTTAGGTATTGTATCTGATGATCGTTGGACTATCTTTTCTTTTTTAATTCTCATCTGATCATGATTTTCATTTTAGATAAACATTAAAATAATGAGTTCTACAAAGAGTAGTGAATTTCTTTATCTCCTGGGTAAGAGATGAGAGGATACAAGCTGTAGATGTTTCTCATCCTGTTGCCATGTTGAAAAAGTTGATCAATCAGTACTCTGAATTAAAACAATCAAAATCAATTTCAGACGAGATTCTTCATTGCTGCAAGATTTGTAATAAATCATTTACTCGCAAAGGAGAATTGAATAAACACTCCCAAATTCATGCAAAAGCATATATTTGTGATTATTGTTCTAGAGGATTTAATCTAGCAAGTAATTTGAAAAGGCACATGAACATACACTCAGGTGAAAAGCCTTACAAATGTGAAGTGTGTTCTAGACAGTTTGGACAAAGAAGTGATTTGAAAAGGCACATGATGATACACACATGTTATAAGCCTTACAAATGCGAAGTGTGTTTGAAACAATTTAGTAGATATGGTTATTTAAAAATTCACATGAGAATACATACTTCTGAAACACCTTACAAATGTGAAGTGTGATCTAAAGAATTTAACTCGGAAAGAAATTTGAAAAAACATTAACCAATACACACATGTGAAAAGTGTATTAAGAGAAATATAAATGAAATAGTTATTTAAAGAGATATGTAAATAAACATCTGAGTGATGTTTAGATCCTGATAGGCCATGGCTAGGGCTGAGGACATTATTTGGAGTTGATTTTGATAGTGTCAACATTTTCTTAAATTGTACACACGTTACTCTGCAACTTCCATATAAAAATACCAGACCCAAATCTCTGTGAATGGCCCCAAATTCACTTGCACGAGATGAAGATTCTGTGTGTATAATGTGGCTTGATAAAGGTTTTGACTGACCAGAATGTTCAACACTGCAAGTGGATAAACTATAATGAAGATAACATCATATTTATATTGCATGGGCATGGTTTTATGATTTTTGTTTTTGCTTTTTTGTATAAGATATGTAAATAAATGTAATAAATGACATAAATTGTTATACCTGATACAAAATGTAACAAATTATGACTTAAAATGTAACATCAACGTAAAATGTAATAAACTCAACGTGGCAATCTCCATCACCAGGTGTGTTGTGAGTGTTTCATATCCAACTGACTCAAAGTAATCTATCTTCTACTGTGATTGGAATTAAGTATTTCTCTCTAGCATGTCACTCCCACAGCAATGTCTTCAACATTGACCCACAATTCTTTAACTTGCTTCTCTCACGATTGAACCACTCTTACCTTAAATTTGTTTTGCTTTCCTTTTTCAATAATTTGTGCTTTAACAATGTATTGTCGTGTATTGAATTTTCTTTTTTGTCTTCTAAACCTGACCAGAACTCTATCATTTTTTTGATATTCTTCGCAGATTTTTGATGATTTGGCTACTAATCTAGCTACGATCCTTGCAGTTGCGACTTCAGTGTTCTGTCTTGTTTTCTCAATATGACTTATGACTTAAATTAGTCATCTAAATCGTTTGTTGATGCCTTAACATCATTATTTAGTGTTGAATGTTTAATCTTTAATCGATCTGATTGGCGACCATAGTATACTTGGAATGGTGTTTTCCAAACAAGCTCTTCTCAAGCACTTTCATTCAAAACCTGCTGATACGTTTCAAGCTCTTTGGCCCAGTTGACATCTTTTTTCATCATCTTGATCAGATCAAATTTGATCTTTCCCTTCAGTTCTTTATGAGCTCTTTCTTCCCCTGTGCTTGGGGATGGTTCGGTCTGGAACGAATCATGACAATATAAAGCTTCTTACAAAGACTCTTTTTTGAATTCCGTTCCTTTATCTGACCGCAAAATAGTGGGCTGTCCATACACGCAAGAAAAGCTGCGCCTATTTTAAGCAACTTCTGAAAATGATTTACTGGTTGAAGGACGCAGCCAATGGTATCTAGAGAATATATCCATAAGTGAGAATACATACTGGTACATTTTACTTAGATACGTACAGGCGGTTCAGATCAACTAAATCAACTTGATGTTGCATTTGTACATCTTTGGCTATTACATGCTTAATTTTACTTTTATTAGTAAATTTTTTTCCTTCACTGTAACAGCAAGAATTTTTTTCTTAATTAATTATGCCAATCTGTTTGCTGCTCGATAGCATAGCCTTCTTGCTCCGCCACCCTTGTTGTAACACCCATGAAACATGACCGCGAATATCCTTATCTTCTCCAAGCGATTTCTTTCCTTTACAGGTTTAGAAAACCATACCTCAGCAAGGCTTAACAAAATGTCGTACTCAATACTGCTGACACTGTGTGTAAGTAACCCTTTTTCTCTTTCTTTTTCTGTTTACCCATATAAAATTATTAAAATCACTAACAACAATCTTCACCAAACAGACTTAACAGAATACATCCAAACCAACTTTATGTGAAACTTATAAAGATGAATATACCTCATTTTATTCTGCATTGTATTGTAACGTTTATCTTCAACAGTGTAACTTAATAAATGAATAATTAATATGAAACTTAGAGCTTAATAAGAGTACTTTTTACAATTGGTACTCAAAAATGCGTCTATGTTGGACTGTGTTGAAAGTCATTAGATCTTAAGAAATAACTTCTTTTCAGTTTAAGTCGTTAACTAAATACCTCTAGTGCTACATTCTTACTTTTCACGGCCATTTAGACCATTCTTCATAAAAGGTTAATTGCTCTACAGTTAATTCATGCATGTGATTCACAGGGTATATAATTAAAGTGAAATTGGAGAAAAAAACCTGTACAAAATTTAGCCCTCCTATACCTTCAAAGTTATATTTTCATGGAATGATATACCGAGACTTTTCTTGACTGCTATAAAATGTGTGGTTAAGTGGTTAAATGATACCAATGTATACAAAAGTTTATCCCTGCAAAATCTCTCAGACGAACCATTTGTGAAAGTTTTTGATTCATCATTATTTATTATACATTATTTTTGTTGAAATGTTTGTTTTTGTAATTTGAAAAAGACATTTCATGGCAGGGTGAAGATTAGGTTGAATTAAGCAATAAAAATAATTCTTTAAATTATCTTAAATTTTAAGCGCATTTTTTTTCTCACAAACTACATGAGTCTTGGTTAATACATTAAAAAAATACCTACAATATGAAATATTAAGTGGACACATTAAAATTTTTTGACATGTAAAAAACTATCTTTTTGAATTTCTTGATAAGATAAGATTAGATTTGATAAGATTTGATAAGATGATAAGATTTGATAATTACATTTTACGTTCACTTATTACATTTTACATTTACATTTTACGGTGGCTTATTTAAATGACTTATAACATTTTATGGCAGTTATTAATTACTTTTTACATCCTGTTTATTACATTTTACGTCGATATTACATTTCACGTCATAATGAGTTACATTTTGCTTCAGGTATTAAATTTTATGTCATTTATTACATTTTAGGGTGTAACATATGTATTCTGTATTCTGTAAATTATTATGTTCAATATGTTTCAAAGTAATAAAAAATGTTTTGGTACTGCTGTCTTTTCTTCTATTGCTGAAATTTTTCATATATGATATTGTTCCTTTTTAAAAAAAAATGGTATTTTCTCTTAAATCTTGTTTGATTCTCAACTCTTAAGATATACACAAGTACAGTTTAGCATCAATCAACTTTGATCATACCATTAATCGTAGGAAAATCAAAAATGTAACAACACTCTTTCCTTGTACAATGTAGGTTCTCCTTCATACATATACAATTTGCAGTCTGAATGTTTTCTTTACACTTTACACTGATTTACAAAATTATCAGTCTTTTTCATACTCATCTCTAAAACTGGGTTTATTGAAAAAATCATTAAGTTATAGTATATTTCAAAAATAGAGAAACACTTAGAAACACATTAGTAACTTTTTGCAATAAAAGTGTCAATTTTTATCTGATTTAGCTGTGTTTTTTTACCAAATGAAAGCAAGAAAAAGGTATATCATCCAAGTTGGTTTCTATATTCTGATTCTATATTTTGCTTTGATACTCAAAAAATAAAAGAGCTACAGTCACTTTCTTCTTTCGTGATTCTCATTTTTTTTACCAATATTTTCATTATGTTCTTCTAATTTGATTTCTATCGTGATCTACCCTTTTCCTGCTTCCATTTGGTGGGAAAAAAAATTATTCATCTAACGAGAAAAAATAGTCTAGCTTTTCAGAAACTATGAGTGTGTTAGTTTCTTTTACCTTTTAGCTTTTTTTCACCCAAGGCAATTATCAACTGTTTGTGTCAGAGATAAGACCATCTCCATGCATTAGAACCCTTAATAATCTGAAATTGTCAGCCCCTTGCAAGCAACTATGGTGGTCCTTCAGGTAGTTACATATGGCAGGGAATTCCGAACTGACCATGCTTCGTAGCATCCATGTCCACAATGTCGCTGTTTGAATGTTAAGGTTATTAGATCCTTAAACCCAGGGTGAATGCCAGACAGGTTTGTAACATTTAGAAAAAAGTCACTTCTTTCACAATGCACATTCAAATTAAAATACAAAATTGAAATATTGATTTCCATGCGCAATAAATTTTTACACGATTTTGGCCAGTAACATGATAAATATGCATGATAAATACGTATTATTTATCAGGAAATCAAAAATTAGAAATCTAAAATTTGCTCTAAAATCCAAATTATACAGCATGAGCATGAGCTCACGGAACATAGAATGTTTGATACAAATACACTTAGCAAAAATCAAATTAATTTCAAATTTCAAATTTCAAATATCAAATATTGAGCAAAAGTATCAAATATAGTGAAAATAAGTAAAAATAAGATTAACATAACAGTTTGCCTTACAGGATATTAAATATATTTGAATTTATATATGACTTAATTGAGAATCCAGAATGGAAGAAAATTGACTAAAATTGATACATTTAACTTGAATTATGATTCAAACTTAACACTAAACATAATATGTCTATATTTTGTTGACAACATTGCCTCTGCAATGTGTCTCTTGTAACATACAACTGAGATTTTCATGTATACCTTCATTTTACAGAAATCATAAGCAAAAGTTAATTACCCCAGAGATTTGTATGTATAATGTGAATATAATGCACACATAATGCACAAATATATTATAATTACCCTAGGGTATGATGACTAAAAATGAATGTAAGATTACTAGAATTCCTAGAATTAAATGCATAGCACGGTTTAAAATGACTTATTGCCATCTATGTATATATGGTTAGAATTAAAGCACGTGAAAATTAAGACAGAAATAAGTGAATAGATAATTGTTGACTAAGGGTCTATTTTCACGTACCAATAAAAAGACTAAACGTTCGTGAAATTTTAGCCCCAAACACATAAACTTTACACTCCTCGCCAAATTTCAACTAACGTTTATCAGTTGACAAGTTCAAATTTGTAATCAGCAATTTTAGCCATTTCAGCAAGTTCTTGCAAAATATCCAATTTGTTGACTTCGTGAAACGAACACACGCTTTTTGTACTAATCCATCATTACTGACAATTGCAGAATTAACTATTCCATATTGATAATGCGAATGATTGATTCGTGTTTCGTAAATAACACGATATCTCCATCTTGAATATTCTCAATCTTGAACCACTTTGGTTGATTAACAAGTTTCGGAACGTAAGACATGTTGTCGAGCGGATTTCGTTCATTGTTCCAAGCAAGTCGTAATGTATGAGATCCATTGATTTGAATTTTTAATCGCTAACAGTAGGTCGTTGATACAATTAGTAATGACTGCTGTCACCGTCTCCCATTGAATTAGCGATAGCCTTCTAACATTCTTCATCAGTGACGCTTTTTATTTCCCTGATCTTCCTTTCCGCCTTGCCATTAACGTTGTGACCACCAACTGGACACACCTTGAACTCTATACCATTTTTCTTATGAAGTTTATTCTTGATGTCAGTGAACTTCAATTGCATGGTATCCACTGCCTTGATCTGACTACCAAAATCTGTCAGAAGTATGTTGGGATACCCCACTAGATAGATAGACTGATGAAAGCTGTAGTGCTGTAATCATCTAATATTTTGATGTGCATGATGTTTTTGCACTCACAAATACAGGTAACCAAATCTTTAATGTTGATCTTTTGTTGTGATTTTGATATGCCTTGTATGGTTCAGCTAGATGGACTTGAGTAAAAAAGATTGGTGCTATAATCATGTTGTCTTGATATAGGTCTCATTGCTACCTCAACTGTACACTTGGCAAGATATCTGCATCGTTGGCATGATGTCTTCACCATCTTCACAATTTCTTTTCCCTCAACTATATAAGCATAATTTAAGCACATATCGCCAGATACTTTCATTACCAGAATGCTTCACTGTATCATCATTCAAATGAACATCATTTATGATACTGTATGCAATTGGTGAACATCTTTCTATGATAGGTAGCAAAATGAAGTTGCAGACAGATCTTTGATTCAATCACTCATGGGAGTTACAGCAGATACACCACTTGATGGCAAAATTTGTCCAGTAAATAAAAGTGTACCATTCTGCACCTTTGAGATCTTACCATACTGCTTCTCTTTCATAAAGTGCATCACTTCCTCTGTAGCTGCTCTGAAGAAATATCTTATATTCTGGATCTCATCCATTGATAGGGTGGATCTTCCAATCCAGTCAACTGCAGGTATCTTTTTGACAACACATTTCAGGTTGTGAATAAATCTATACACCCATCGAACAATTGGAACAATTGATGATATAACTGGAAAATTCATATCGTTTTGCAACCTGATCTGGAATTTTTCTTGTTATAATCTCGCAGTTGAACAACATTTTCATGATATCTGAAGCACCAATATCATGGATCATCTTTTCTTTTCTGATGGCTTGCATCTGTGTCTGGTCCAGCTTAATTTCATCGGCAGACTTAACAGGAAACATGGATTTGTCCTTCTTCATCCAATCAAACCCATTTATCCAGGTGGACCCTTGATCAACATCATTTAACATACATCCCTTTCTGGTTCCTTCATTAGCAATCATATTTCTGCTCTCAACTTAAGTCCAATCAGCAAGATTACTAAATCTCCTCACTTCAACCACTCTTGTTTCTCACCCATTGTTTCAATGGCTTTTCATCATTGGTCAACCAATACAATGTGATCTGGCTATCAGTGAACTTTTGGTTTCCAACATGGTACTTATGAAATGCTCGTCGAACGACCTCTCCAGTATGTGAATTTAGAACTGCAGCATACAATTCTGATCTAGGCATCGTTATTCCTTCTGTGATTAGTCATGAACATGATAGTACCAGTTGACATGAATATTCCCCATTTGTACGGAGGAATCTTGCATATATTGCAGCACATGCAACAGAGTCCAGAGTTGATATTTCCAGATAAGCAGCATCATCTGGCCCAATGGCTCTCTTGTAACGTAGACCATTGATTTCTTTCATCATCTCAAAGTTTGATATCCAGATTGATCTGAGATTATTCAGTTAGCTTCTTTCTGGATAATGCAATTCCTTTCAACAAAAATCCACCTTGTTACCAAATAATCACTTCATTTTTTGTCACCATGCATAAAATCATCACTTAATACGAAAGATTTATGAAAATAGAAATTTTTTCTTGACTATCTCAAAATACAATATTTTGGAATCCGCCCCCCCCCCCTCTCTAAAATCTTTAAAAATGAAGCAATTGATGTATAACCCTCCATGGGATCTACTGGAAAAATTAATAAAAGTACCCCTTGGTTCAATATTTTGCCTACATCAGCACTTTTTTGTGATGACATCATTATAAATATATAGAAAAACCTGCGAAATGCTTCCTTCGTGCTTCCCACCCTCAAATCATTAAAAATTATGCAATTGGGTAGAGACTTCCTGGATTTATAGTTCTTGATATGATCTACCTATATTTTAAAGGAAAAGATTTTTGGTCCATTATTTTGCTGACGCTGTCATTTTTTGTGATGAGGTAATTATATATTTTCTATATATGTATGGAAAAAACTGTCAAGTGCCAAAAACGTCACTAGCTCCAAATTTCAAAAAAACTGGTGGAGATGTTTCTCATAAAACCATAAACATATCTTGAAAAAAATAGCTTCATATCATATCCAAACAAAAGATACAGGTGTTTTGTTTTTGGTTAAAATTTATTGAAAATATAGGAAATTCTGTACCTACCCCTGACAAACTTTCGACAGGGGGGTCCAATTGACCTAAAACCTTGCAAAAAGATGTAAAACTAAATAAAACTAAAAGTCAGAAGAGGATAAGGCGCAATCTTTTTTATTTTTGAGTTATTGAACAAAAACCACTAGGGGGAGGGGGCGGAATCCACAGAAACTCTCTACCAAAATTGTCTTATTCTGTGTTAAAGACTACAAGTAACCAAATGATACATACCTGGTGCACCAAAAAAAGTATACAAGATTGACACTTGATTGCTAATGACGATCTACGACATGCAAGTTTATATGTCCCCCAGTCTAGAAACAGCCACTATGGCAATCAATTTTCAACTTTTAACAAAAAAATGCCACCAGAGAAATGTCCACATAGAAAAACCCACCCACCCACAAACGTCCAATAAACGTTTCTCGTGGGATAATGAGTATAGCACCACCACCCCTTAGAAATCTTTTACTGACTGGTAAAGATACACATACTACCACAGCCCTGTCAATTTACGGGGACATTCGGCAACCAACAGCGTTTATGACGGCATTGTTCTGTCAACAGCATTTTTATGGCGCTGTGGTAAATATGGTAAGTGTTCATTCAACTAAACTTCTTTTTCATGATTTCTTTTATTAGTAAAAGACTTCCTAACAATTAATAAGAAGACACGTGTGTGTGGTTGTTCTTTCATTTTCAAGATTTATTTATTTCTTACACGATAAAAAAAGATGTATACAGAGTATCAACAGATAATCAATTGATAAGTGATTTAGATGCAAAAGGGCCATAAGTTGGATAATAAATGATTGAGATGATTCTTTATGGAAATTGAAAATTGCTGTGAATGCCACCGTACTTTACCTTTACGGCGGCACACCAGTGCCGTCGTGCTAAAAACCAAATTGACAGTGCTGCTACCAACTACCATTCATCCTGGTCATAATCTTTTCTAAACTAACCTAAAAATAAATGAGTGACATTATCTCCCAATATCATCAAAGGGGATGACCAGAGCCAAC